>JAJIYU010008386.1:0-18097 GCA_030144865.1 Tinospora cordifolia | reverse complement strand
TCAAAGCTTCCAAACACTCAAGAACTCTCAAGACACTCATGAACACTCAAGAACACTCAAGAACAGTTCAAGATTACTCAAGAACTGAGGGGATTGCCGAAAAAAAGGCTAGAGAGAGTCAAGAGGGACTAGTATGCTCTCGATTTGGGATGAACACAATGTTAGCATTAGGGGTCCTTTATGTAGAGTTCAAAATAGTGTAGAATGGCAAGTTTTTTGTGTTCTCTTTGTAGGAAACTTGCTAATTATTCAAATTTTCGTGCCCCCCAAGCATAGAAAATTAGCAAGTGTGTTTGGGAAATTTAGAAATAGAATTTTCAGATTTTTTTGAAATTTTTTCGAATTTAATCGGATTTTTTTTCGAATTTAATCGGTTATTATTCGGAGCATGAAACGTGGGCCATTGATGATCATCGATCACAACATCAGACTGCGATCAAGATTAACGAACTCGCCGTGGGTCGTCTGATCTTCTTTGAACGTGTCAACGCAGATGATCTAATCTGGACCGCTAGATTTCTTCGAACGCAGCACGATCATCAAGGCGTCTAAGATCTTCACCGTCTAATGAACCTCGAGCGCAGCACCGTTCGTGATCAACCAAAAACGAATCAAATTCGATCACTCCGATCATCCTCGAGCGTAGCACTGTTTGCGATTGACCGAAAACGAATCCAATCCAAGCCCTCCGATCGTCCTCGAGTGCAGCACCGTTCGCGATTATCCACGCGGCTTTGATCTTCACCTTTGGATGGATCTCGAGCACAGCACAGATGATCATCAGAACACGAACACCGATCTAGGCCACACGATTATCCTTGAGTGCAGTGTCATTTGCGATCAAAGAATCAAATCTGAACCATTAGATGAGGCAGATCGAATCTGGGCCGTTGGATTACGCTGATTCGGTGCTCCTGGGCGTTGTTTTGGGCTTCGATTTCATTCGTTGGATTATGAATTTTGGACCGTTGGATGCAGTTTCTAATTACCAATTTGCTTTCTAATAGTGTTATTATCTGAATTTTACTAATTAGACACTTTCTAATTGATGAAAACTTGATTTTATTGCACAAATCATTCTATTTTATGGACTTACTAATATTTTTACCTTTCTAATTATTTAATATTGTATTTATTAGATATTTTTTATTTCTTTAATATCTTTAATGCCAATAATTAAATAATCTACATTTTTCATTTTCATATATTTTTATTTATTTCATATTTCACTTTCAGATAATTATTTATGTAATTATAAATTGATATTTATATAATGTTTCATTTATTTTAAATAAATACATGTATACTACATTTTTTTTAATTATATAAATTTTTCTATATACATATTCCTATAATATGTAGTATTAACATTTATTATGTTAAAACACACATTACCTATATATATATATATATGTGTGTGTGTGTGTGTGTGTGTGTATATACTTTATTTGTTTTTTTTTTCTATTCTTTATTTCTTAAGCAACTCTTTTAATTTGACATTTTCATTTAAATATCAAATTAAGGTTTTATTTGCCTATTTTAGTTTACATCTAAATATTTTATATTATTTTTCATTTTCTAACCCATAATTTGCACCCAAAGATGTCTTAAAATCTTCAAAATTATTTCACTTGACTTATTTCATTTAATTTCCTTAAACTTATTTATCTTTAACTATTTGACAAAATTTTGGGTTATTACATTTTACTCAGTGGTTTTTTTTTGAATTATGGTGTAAATTTAAGGTTTCGTACCATTTATTTCCAATTAATGAAATTATGTCATTAGTAAGGTTTTGTACCTATTACTTTCAATTAATGATATTAAATCTTGTAATACCCTGAAAACTTAGTACCAAATAAAACAAAATTCAAGGTCTATTCGGTAAAATTTGGGTGCAAAATAAAATTGAGCTCATTTCAGGACTAAATTTGGCAAGTTCTAAAACTTTTATTTAGGAATCTAAAATCACCTAAAATGAAGCAAAGTGACTTGAGCCAGCCAATTGAATAACATTTCCGAAAATTTGCTCAATTGGTTGGGATTAGGGCTCTCATTTGCCAAACAACCTTCAGGGGTTTTAAATTAGGAAAGAAGTGGCATTTAAGGTACTTCGAGGACATGGAATGACCCGAAATTCCATCGAATTACATAAACTAACAAGACACACCACATACCCAAAAATCGAGACAATTGGCCAAGATTCAGGTGAGTACCTTCAGTAAGCTCTAAATAAGGAGGGTTTCTAAAGAATAACGCCTCGAGCCCAACTATACCTTAAAAATTTGTGTCTTGATCATGTAGTTCCAAAAAATCTAGGTTATACACCTAAATTCCTAGTGGTTAGGGAGATATTAACTTTTTTTGAAATTCATGTGAACCCATGAAAGCATGCCCAAAGCATGTGCAAGTCACCTGGGTGAAACACGATGATCGGGTGCACCCCACCCTACTCAACCACCATGGAATGTCTTCCCTTATTTGATTCCATTAATCATGATCCAATATACCACACAAGTGATTCAGTGCACGACACATTCGAGATGTCCCACCTAGGATTTGGAAATCCATGAACATTGATTCCATACACCAAGTTAGTGATCATGTGATCCATGCCTCACCTAAGCAAAAACTAGTCCACCCATGCACATGTGTGTGCACACATGTAAATTAACCTAATTAGGAAGGTTTAAAATCTGAATTGATGCTCATAAAACCCTAGTCGTTCCACACTCACAAGAGAGAATAAAAAATAGAAACTTTACTCTCCCATTTCGGCACCTAGATTGGGTGATTCTCACATATGGGACGCCACCCATACTCATGACTAAATTATGAGATTTCCTAGGGGATCAAATTTAAATATTAGCATGTGATTGGTTGTCTCTCATGCTTTGATATCATACACCCACTAGTTGGACGTCCAAAGGAAAGAGAAGAAAACATGCCTTTTTGCGTAAGTGTGATAAGCAAGCAAAGGAATCAAAGGGGGAAAGGTATGAGAGAATATTCACTCTCTCTATGGGACATCCAAGACCATTTTAGAAGGGTTCTAGATGAATTTCAGTCTCTGAAATTGAATTAGAAACAAAGACTAGCAAGATCACTAGGGGGCCCACAAAAGAGATATGCACACATGCCAAAATATGCACACTTACCATGTCCTACCTTTAGTGTTTAGAAACTTGCCCACACGAGAGTGGCTGCCCATGCTACCCAAGCTGCCCCAAGACGTCTCCCTTAGGCCTTTAGAAACTATAAATACCCCCTTCATTGTTAACAAATCATTTATTCCAAGAACAAGTGAAACGCCACTAGTGTGCTCTCTTCTTCTTCTTTCTCTTCCTCTTCTTGACGTCTCATTTTGTGCCTAAGGAAAGACTTCTAGTTTTAGAATTTTAGTGATCATTAGAGAGTGGTTTTTTGGAGCTTTGAAGTGACAAAAACATAGGGGAAACGCTGCTGGATTTTTGGGAAACGTCTAAGCTAAGGTGGAAGTTGCCCTCTTAAACCTTTTTCATATTTAAGCTATTAGCATGTCCATTTCGATTTATTTGTTTTTCTAAAAATTTTAAATGTTTAGTTTCAGTTTCTATTCCCATTCATGTAATGTTTAAGATTTGATAAATGTTTAAGATCATGCCTATTTTTATGTTCATTCGTGGTAATATCATGTTTAGGGATTAGTTCCAAGTTTTGGTGCATGATTTTGAATGATGAGTGAGTTGTTTCATGTGTTCTTAAATGCTGAAATTATTTTCTAGTTTGTATGACCTAAAATATTATTATTATTATTTCTTGAACATCAGATCTAAGATGAGAAAAATAGTGATACAAACCACGTACCATCATAGTTGTTTGAGTAACACTATGGGTGTTCTCTTCCTATGATTAGTTCATGAGGTTTATAATACCTAAGTGATTGGTTGGTGGGTTAGAATCCCTAAGTCCAAATTCCAATGAAATAGACTAAGAAATGTCATATTTCACTCTAAGGAGTTACTTAGTTGAGAACATCAAGGATTGAAAAACTCTTTTGGTCTAAATTACAACGTACACAATCTAAATGTTTGAAATACCCTAATTCTTGAAATTGGTTGAAATATGTATGTGTTAATGTTTTGAATATGAGGATAGTTGTTTAAGATCCAATGAGCTTTATGCTCACCCTTCCTTTAACATTTTTTAGGAATTTGAACTTGTGAAGAAGAATGTGGCACGCCTTCCTTTTAGAGTCCTTTTATCTTGAAATTTTTTATGTAGGGCATGTTTGCCCACTTATGTTTTTTATTCCGCTATAAACATTTTTATGTACTCTTCTTTATGATTAAATAAAGAGTATGAATTTTCTTTTATCTATTGTAATGTAGCCTTGCACGTTTTTTTATTTATTTAAGGCATGGGATATTGGGATTAGAAAGTCAAGTGTGTATCACTTGTAAAGTAACACCAGCTCGGCCCACCAACTGGTTAAGTCCATTGTCTAAATGGGTAAGTCCATTGACTAAATGATTAAGTCCAATTAAGAACATGGGGCTCGGGGTGTTACAAAGGGATTGTAATAATCCCACATTGGTTGGACCTCAAAGTTGAAACTGGCTATGAGTGCATACATGGGTGTTATTAGTGTCGACTGCTTTTGGGAGACTCAAGTTTAAGTCTTACCAAGAACAAAACCCTTCACCCAATCAGTGGTGGCCAAGGTGGGGATAATATCATTACGGTCGACCTAGGTTGTTACAAATGATATCAGAGCCACTCTGTGTGTACTAGAGGTGTGAATCTCGAGGATGAAATTGCTCCCATTGGGGGGTGGATTGTAATATCCCACATCGGTCCAACTCTAGGAGGGTTCTTGGGCTAAATGTACGTTTGAGGGTGTCTCATTGTGCTAAGTGCTTTTGGGAGACTCAGGTTCAAGTCTTACCAAGAACAAGACCCTGCACCCAATTAATGGTGGCTAAAGTGGGGACAATATCGATACGTAGTGGGCCTGGGTTGTTACAAATGGTATCATAACTGCTCTATGTGTATCGGAGGTGTGAATCTCAAGGACGAGATTGCTCCCAAGGGGGGTGGATTATAATATCCCACATCGGTCTGACTCCAGGGGATTATTGGGCTACATGTGCATTCAAGGTTGTCTCATTATGTCGAGCGGGTTTGGGAGACTCAGGTTCGAGTCTTACCAAGAACGAAACCCTGCACCCAGTTAGTGGTGGCTAAGATGAGAACAATATCGTCACATTGTGGGCTTGAGTTGTTACAAATAGTATTAGAGCCGCTCTGTATGTACCAGAGGTGTGAATCTTGAGGACAAGATTGCTCCCCAGGTGGGGTGGATTGAAATATTCCACATCAGTCCGACTTCAGGGGCATTCTTGGGCTAAATGTACATTCAAGGGTGTCTCATTGTGTCGAGTGCTTTTGGGAGACTTAGGTTCAAGTCTTGCCAAAAACAAAACCCTGCACCTAGTAAGTGGTGGCTAAGGTGGGGACAACATTGATACGTAGTGGGCCTGGGTTGTTACAAACAGTATCAGAGCCGCTCCGTGTGTACCGAAGGTGTGAATTTCGAGGACAAGATTATTCCCAAAGAAGGTGGATTGCAATATCCCACATCGGTCTGACTTCAGGGGATTCCTGGGCTAAATGTGCATTCGAGAGTGTCTCATTGTGCCGAGCGCTTTTAGAAGACTCAGGTTAGAGTTTTACCAAGAACAAAAGCCTGCACCTAGTCAGTGGTGGCTAAGATAGGGACAATATCGTCACATTGTGGGCTCGGTTTGTTACAAATGGTATCAAAACCACTCTGTGTGTACTGGAGGTGTGAATCTTGAGGACAAGATTGCTCCCAAGGAGGGTGGATTGTAATATCCTACATCGATTCGGCTTTAGGGGGATTCTTGGGCTAAATGTACATTCGAGAGTATCTCATTGTATCGAGCGCTTTTGGAAGACTCAGGTTCATGTCTTGTCAAGAAGAAAACCCTACACCCAGTTAGTGGTGGCTAAGGTGGGGACAATATTGATACGTAGTGGGCCCAATTTATTACAAATCTCTTGTTGCTTTATTTAGAATTGTTCATGAGTTTTTAATTATTTGGTACTAAAAAATCCTAGAGAATTTGGATAAAAATGGAAAGTGTGGAAAGATAGAAATAATGTGACACCAGCTCGCTTCTTAGCTGAATGGTACATTCCACATTCCTAGAAAAGGGAAAGAATCATATTCGAGGGAGGCAGGGTTTTACAACACAACTCCAACATGGCACACAAACACAAGGAGGCGACAAACTGAATCACTGGCATCTGTATACATACTTGCACTTAGAAACTTGCATAGAACAAATAGATAGCTAGCATGATTAGTCTTGAATCCACAAATAAAACATGCATTAAGAAGACGAATCTAAAATCATTAAAATTAAAATTGTAAGTTTAGTTTCAAAAAAAAGTAGAATACATCCCTAGAAAATAAAGTACTGTTAGCCAACATCATCCCTAAATAATTCGACATTTGAAAAATGGTCAAAGTCTATAGCTGGGCTAACAATGTCCTTATCTCTGTCATCGTCGTCATCAGGAGTGGGCACTAGAGCTCTAGAGTAGCTGCCATCTATATAGGGAAGCATATTTGCAGGGGGAGCCATCGCCTGTGCCAACTCTAAATGAGACCCACTAAGGAACCTAGTAATGTGAGCTACCCCATAGAGAAGTATGTGAAGCTCTAAAATGGGGGCATTGGAGGTCTAAGCTACATTAGGCTATGGTGGCACAAATGTGGAAGGTCTAGCTGTTGTTCTCCTCTTCATGGTAGTTAGCATCCAAACAGAAATGTGATCCTTCATCCTCAAAGTTGGCTCATCCCTGGGCCAAGTGACACTAGCCCTCCTACACAGCTCTGTGATGAATGTGGGATGAGAAAAATCGGGGTTGGTCTTGTCTATGGCCATCCCAATGGAATTGGAGAGGATTGAGTCGACATTGATGGAGTGACCCTTCAAGATGTAGGAAACTAACACGGCTCTTTCTATCATAGCCCTTTTAATGGCTAGAGCAGGAAGAAGATTAGAGCAAACAAAATAAAGACATACCTTGGCTACAGTAGTAAATGAGCTCTTGGCCGAGCTGATAGGCCAATTTTTGGTGCATTGCCCGGATGCACCATCCACAAAGAGAGTCTATAGCATATCATCATGACCGAACTTATCCAAATGGTACTCTGGATAGTTATCTGGGGTGCCTTGCGGCAGGCCATAGACGATATTGATCGACGCCTCATCAAAGGAGACCCATGTACCCCATACTCAGACTCTCGTGCCATCTGGCTCGTGTATGTTAGCATAGAACTCCTATAGTATCAATATGGTAGGCGCTGTAGACGGCTGAATCAACTACTCCCAACGTCGGACAGCAACTGTGGCATCAATGCCCACGTGACACTCCTTATTATGTAGCATTATCCCCTTCTTAGGGATAACCTACCTCAACTCTCGGATGTGTTTGAACTTAGCGTTTGCTTCTGCAAATTTGAACCTTGCCTAATGATCTGGAGCAGCTGGCTGTGGTGTGCGCCATGGCCTTGAGGCAACGTTATTTATTCTCGGTGCCCTGTAATCAATTTTAGTAAACACAACATATTAATCATGTGAGCATAGAGAATGGGCAACATTAGCATAAAAATGAGGATGCCCAATCCATAACAATTAAATCATGCATATGAGAAGAAATGAATCAATTTAACATGCCCAATGCATAGAAGATAATTCACATAGGCAACATTAGCATAAAAATGAGGATGCAAAACCAAGAAAATCAAAAGACACTGAAAACTAGTGGCATGATTCAAAAATGTGATTAAACAATATAACATTTCAAATGACACTCACGATGCATAACAAATCATTCAAAAATATGAAGAACAACATATCAAATAACACTTACAATGTAACAATGGATGAACAAAAATGCTAAACATGCATAAACAATGAAGAAAAACATAAAACTAACAAAATCTACTTATATTATAGCGGATGGAAGATGCAGAATGCAAGAAAACCCAAGAGAGCTAAAGGAATCGAGAGGTTTCAAGAAAATTTTGGTGTGAAATGTGCACAAATGACTATTTTCTTTAAAACTCGGCATTACTTTGGTAGTGATGGCACTACCGCAGTAATGCGAATGTGCCAAATTTGAAAAATGAACTTGTGAGCCATTACTGTGGTAGCCTACAGCGGTAATGGGCATTTTGTGTTAATGATTACCATGATAACCTACCGCAATAGTGATGGTTACCTAAAAACTAACGTTCTAATTACCATGGTAGGCTACTAAGATAACCAATTGCTCAGAATTTTAACGTTTAGGTTACCATGATAGGCTACCACAGTAACCAATTTGTTTCAATGGTTACCTCTGGTTAACATGGTAGGCTATTGCAAAAATCAGTGTGCCTCTCTTCTTCTTTTTTTAATATATATAGTTCTACAATGAATTAAAAATGCATACCATAATGAAAATAAAAGAAAATTGAAAAAGAAAAATAGAAATTAAGTAAGTTGCCTCCCATGAAGCGCTATATTTAACGTCGTTAGCTCGACATGGATACTGATAATTAATCCTTGAGTTTCATGAACTCGGTGCTCCGCTTTGTTCCTCCATAAAAGATTTTCAGTCTTTGACCATTAGCCTTGAACCGATGCCCATCCACTAGGCTTTGTAATTCAACAACTTGATAAAGAAATACCTGTGTGACAAGGAAAGGGCCAAACCAACGAGACTTATGCTTTCTAGGAAATAATTGTAGGTGGGAATTGAACATAAGGACTTGCTAGCCTGGTTCAAATTCTTTCTTCTCTATCAACTTATCATGCCATTTCTTGGTCTTTTCCTTATAAATACAATTGTTTTCAAATGCTCTCTTAGGAATTCCTCTAGCTAGACAAGCTGAAGTAATTGATTCTCACCGCAAGCTTGCGCATCAAATTTAAGCTTTCTCACTGCCCAGTAAGCTCAGTGTTCTAGCTCACATGGTATAGATGATTAGGATTTTCCATACACTAGCTGATAAAGGGACATGCTAATGGGATTTTTTTAATGTGGTTTTGTAGGCCGATAAGGCATTATCAAGCTTCAATGCCCAATCCTTGAGGTTATTGTCTATTGTTTTCTAAAGGATGGCCTCGATCTCGCGGTTAGAAACCTCCACTTGCCCACTAGTTCAAGGATGATAGGGTAATCATACCTTATGTCGTACACCATACCTAGTGAGAAGGTTATTAAATAAAAGGTTACAAAAATGTGTACCTTCATCGCTTATTATAGCTGGGGGTGTACCGAATTTTAAAAAGATGTTGCACGCTAAGAAATTTAAGAACTACTCAGGCATCATTCTTTGTATAGCAATGGCTTCCACCTACTTAGAGACATAATTGACAGCCAACAAGATAAATTGCTTCCCATCAGAAGGTGGAAAAAACCCCATGAAGCCAATTCCCCATACATCAAAGAGTTCAACCTCAACAAAAGAATTTAGGAGCATTTCATTCTTCTTGGAAACATTTCCTTGCTTTTGGCATGCTTCAAATGTCTTCACAAAATTGGTAAGCAAATTCAAAAATAGGGGCTGATAAAACCCGCTCTCAAGAACACATCAAGCCATTTTTTGATGACTATAGTGACTATTGTAAGGAGATGCATGATAGTCATGAAAAACTTTTTGAATTCCATTATCAAGAATATGGCGGTGAATGATCTTATCACCACATCAACAATAGAGAAATGGATCATCCCATAGATAAAACTTGGCTTCGTGTATGAAGCGCTTAAGCTGAGCACTTGATAGATCAAGTGGAGTTTTATCTATTGCTCGATAATTGGCAATATCAGCGTGCCATGATGGACGGTCTATGATTGTCAAAAGCTGCTTATCAAGAAACAATTCAACAATGCGTATGGGGTCATCAACAATGTCTCCAGGAGATGAGATTGATGATTAGCTACGACATTTTCTAAACCCTTTTTATCCTTCATTTTGATGTCAAACTCTTGAAGACGAAGAATCCATTGGATAAGGCATGGATTAACATCCTTCTTAGCAAACAGATGACGTACTACATCATGATCAATGAACATTGTAATATGGGAACCCACAATATAAGCCATGAATTTATCACAAGCAAAGACCACAACTAGCAACTATTTCTCTGTAGTAGCATATTTTTTCTATGCATCATCAAGTGTCTTGCTTGCATAATAGATAACACGAAATGACTTGTCATGCCCCTATCCCGAAATAACTCTAACTGCATAATCACCAGCATCACACATAATCTTAAAGGGTGCTCTCCAAATAGGAGTAGACATACTAGGAGCAGAGATGACTGCCTTCTGAAGGGGAATAAACTCCTCAAGACACTCACTATTGAAAACAAAATGAGCTTCCTTCTCCAAAAGATGGCGTAGAAGGTGAACAATATGAGAGAAATTTCCAATGAACTAGCCATAAAACCCAGTATGGCCCAAGAAACTACGAATCACGAATTGATGTGTGTGGTTTTAGGTTCTCTATCACTTCAATTTTGAAACAATCCACCTCTAGTCCTTCAATTGAGACTTTATGCCCCAAAACTATGCCCTCTCAAACAATAAAATGGCATTTCTCCTGATTAAGGACCATGTCTTTCTCTTCACTATAAGATAGAAATTTCTCTAAATTGACGAGGAATCTATCAAATGTTGCACCAAACACTGAGAAGTTATCCATGAACGCTTCCATAATATCTTCAATCATTTCAGCAAATATAGCCATCATGCACCACTGGAAAGTAACCAGAGAATTGCACAAATCAAAGGGCATCCTTCGAAATGCATAAGTACCATATGAGTAGGTAAAAGTGGTCTTTTCTTGATCTTCAAGAGTAATTACAATCTAATTGTATCCTGAATATCCATCCAAGAAGCAATAGAAATCGTACTCTGCAATGCGGTTTAACATTTTATCCACAAATGGCAAAGAAAGTGGTATTTCCTTGTGGCTTTGTTCAGTTTTTTGTAATTAATGCAAACTTGCCATCTTGTAGTAGTTCTAAGGCAATAGTATCACCTTTATCATTTGTATTCACAGTCATTCTTCCCTTCTTTGGCACCACATGAATAGGATTGACCCACTGTGAATTTGAAATATAGAATACCTACTATTAGCCATATCATTATTTATTTCTTGATCACTTCCTTCATGATAGGAGTAAGTCTCCGCTTATGCTTTTATTGTAGGCTTATGAGACTCGTCCATAAGGATCTTATGCATGCATATTGCAGGACTAATGCCCCATATATCTTCAATTGTCCACCAAATGGCAAACTTTTGATCTAGAAACACTTTTAATAACTTATCTTCTTGAAAAAAAGTCAAAGAAGAAGAGATGATGATTGATCAGGATGGTGCTCTACCCAGATAGGCATACTTCAGATGATCAAGAAGGGATTTCAAATCAATAACCTTAGGATCTTCTTGATAAACTTTAGATTGGGAAATATCAAGAAAAGGAGTGTTAATGTTGTTTAGCTCAGGTGGTCAAGCTTCCAATGCTAGAACATTCAATTTCTCATTTTCCATCATGGGTTGGGAAGAAGAAATAGAATGAGAAATGCACCCAACCATATCATCTCGAGTGTTGAATTCTTCCACTACTTCAACAACTCAAGAATTGATCACATCTACCCTCTTGCATTCATGTAAGTTAATTGGGAATTGCATTGACTTGTAGAGGTTAAATACCACTTGCTCTTCATTCATTCTCAAAGTAAGCTCATCATTGTGTACATCAATAACGACACAGCCCATAACTAAGAGGGCCTCTCAAGAATGAGTGATATCTCCCCATCTTCTTTCATGTCCAGAACAACAAAATCCATCGGGAAGATAAACTTCTCAACTTTGACTAACACATCTTTGATGATGCCCCATGGATAAGTAATAGATCTATCAGCAAGCTGAAGAGTAATGGTGGTGGTCTTGATTTCTAACATCCCCAATCTTCTGTGTACTAACACGGGCATAAAGTTGATGCTTGCTCTCAAGTCACAAAGTGCCTTCTCAAGGATTTCAGAGCTAATGTTGCATGATATAGTTAAGCTCCCTAGATCTTTCAATTTCTGAGGAAGCTTTTTCTAAAAGATGGCACTACATTCCTTTGTAAGCTTCACTGTTTCAAATTCTTCTAGTTTTCACTTTCTCAACATGATCTCCTTTGTGAACTTGGCATTGTTGGACATTTACTGTAATGCCTCAACAAATTGGATGTTAATATAAATCTTCTTGACATTTTCAAGAATTTTGCAAACTATTCATCATAGTTCTTCTTTTGAAATCTCTGAGGAAAAGGAAGTGTTGGAGGCTCAAGGTGTTTGCTACCTTGAATGGTTATTCTAGGAGTTCTCACATATGTTTTCTATTTGAGCTTCTTCTTTTTTGTCTTAGTGGATTGTGTCGGTGCCTCATTCTTAGATCTGTCATTCTCTTCAATTATAACCATAGTGCTGGATGGTTGGGCTGGACCTTGTATTTCCTCACCACTCCTGGTCATGATTGCCTTGCAGCTTTTCTTTGGGTTGACTTGAGTATCACTAGGGAAGGAACTTCGTTGTTGGCTAGAGAATGCTTGGGCTAATTGTCTCATTTGAGTTTCAAGGCTCTTTACTATAGTAGTCATGTTCCCCATTTGCACTTCCAACCCTAAAACTCTACTGTCATTTTTGTCTACTCTCCCTATCAGTTCTTTGAAGAAGCAAACTTGGGTGCTCATCATTTCATCCATTTTGTCTTCCAAGGACGACTTCTTATCATGTAGACTTGACTAAGGTATAAAACCACATGGTGCTTATTGTATATTCTTGTTATTGGCATATGAGAAGTTCTCATGATTACGGACACCTGAATGATAATACCTAGGAACAAAGTTGCCATGTTGTTGTCCCTAAAAGTTGCTAAAATGATTTATTGCATTTAGTTGCTCTATGGATGTTTCTTCTTTGAAGGAGGAGTTAAGTGTTTCAGCTATTGCTAGGATTGATTGATTTTGAGGGGCTTGAAATTGTCTACCTCCTATCTTCTCATCCCATAAGTTAATCTGATGAGTCATGGTTGCTAATTGAGCTTGAAAAGTTGTAATCTCATCCACCTCATGGATGCCAACCCACTTTATTGATCCTCTTTCTGTACCATATCCATAAGCGTTGGCTGCCATATCTTCAATGAGTTGTGTGGCCTCTGTTGTGGACTTTTCTGTCAAGGATCCTCCAACTAATGAATCTACCAAGGCTCAAGTACTTGGAGCAATGGAGAATAGCCACGATGAGGGCATCTTCTTAATAAATCTTTAAATCTCTCCCAAGGTTCATAAGGCAATTCAAAATCTGATTGTTTGAAAGAACTTAATTCACCCCTAAGTTGATGAACTTTAGCTGGAGTATGAAATATCTTTGTAGGAACTTTTTCCCATCTCTTCCTAGGTAGTGATGCTACCAAGTAAGAGAGTATGCAGCCATGTCCTTGTTTAATCCCTTAGAGAGAAAGGAAAAAGCCTTAACCTCAGTTGGTCTTCTGTTACCCCATTCATTTTGACAATACCACAAATCTCCATGAATGAGTTCACGTGTGCCATTGGATCTTTTGTAACTAAACCACCAAATTGTTGTTGCTACACCATGGTGATTAGAAATGGCTTCAACTCAAATTTGTTGGCGTTGATAGGTATGGTTGCAATTTTGGAGTAATTGTTATTCAACATAGGCTTGAAAAAGTCCCGAAGTGGTGTTTCACCCTCATTTCCAACAATGGATCTGCTACTTTCAAGCTTATGGAATGTCTGATCTCTAATCTCCAATTGAGTTTGCCTAACTATCTTTGACAAATCATGATCCCTAAACTTAGTTGAGTCTCTACTCATCCCCAACTGAAGCATCACAAGCAAAACAACAAGAGATCAAATGTATCTAATGAATTAAAGAATAAAAGAAAAGATAATAACAACAAAAGAAAAATTGCCTTGATTAAGATTTAACCAAGTGCAACTAGTTCTAAGATTATTGTACATAATTCCCCGATAATGGCGCCAAAAACATGTTGGTCATCACTGCAAGTGTACAATGTCACAAGTAGTAAAAATTGGTTGTAAACTTGATACTATCCTCAGGGAACGATTAAATGCGAACAATCTCAATGCCCAATTTGCTATTAGCGTCAATTTTATCAAGGTTATAAATCAAATGTGACTGTTGTAGACTTAAATCAAATTTAAATCAAAAGAATGTTAGCTTTGAAAATTATATTGATCAAGTTTCTAGGATAGTAAAATCTCATGTGATCTCCCTCAATTCTTATTTCAACTAATCTATCTCGTAATTCTATAGGTTATAACACTTGTAATTAAAACTCCGTCCCAAGTTATCTATAATAACCCAAACCCCCAAGTTCTTATTTGAACCTAACCACAAGGCGGGTTCGGGCTGGTATTACTTCACACTTGACTTTCTAATTCTTTTATCCCAAGTCTAGTTGAATATTCATAGTACTTAACTCACTTAGATTTAAATAATTAATCCAACAAGACAATCAATTAGAGATAAAAGAAATTTTTAACATTCTTAATTTATTTCATAAAAAGGAAAGAGTACATAACTCATATTAAAACTATAGTAGAATATTCAAAATTTGGGCAACATGCCCTTACATTAAAATAAAAACTTTCTACATAAAATAGCCTAGCTATTGTCATGCTTCTTCAATGCAATCAATTCCCTAAAATGGTAAATTAGGAAGGTTAACACAAAGCCCAATTGATCATCCTAAAACAACTAAATTATTATTTCAATTTAATAAGACATCCAATTCAAACACTCACAAGCATTAAGTGATTCAAACAATCTAGTATTTTCAATTGCAAATTAGACTGAAAGGGGTCAACCTTGATGTTTTTCTCAAAATACCTCCCTTGAGTGAAGAGGTATTCCTTTAAGCCAAACTTCATTGGACTTAGAGCTTAACCCATATTCCAAGTATTTTGAGACATCACCCATATGAACTAATTATATGTAAGGAACACCCACAACAATCCCTGCGAATTGTTGTGACAGTATCTGGTTCTTATCATTATTCATCTTTCTTTAATCAAACATACATGAATCATTAATTAAATTACATAAACTTAGTATGATTATCATATCAACATCAAAGACATGAAACGTTACATAACATGGATCATTCTTCAAAATAAACCTAAGCATGTGAGATCTAAGCATGGCAGGGTTTAATGATGATTGAACATGGCATATATACTAAACTGAAATTTAAATGTGCATTAAAAACTAAATTTAATACACTCATGAACATCTAGTTAATTTTAAACAACAAAGTAGAGGTCTTAGAAATCACCTCCACCTCAGTTGATCAAAATTCAAAGATCCAGCAACACTTCAACATGTTCAAACTCTTAAAAACACTCAAGATCTGAGTTTTTCACACTCAAGAACACTTAAGAATTGAAAGGAGAGCCAAGAGAAAGGCTAAAGAAAATAAAAGGGATTTTATTAGCTCTTGTTTTGGTATGAAGAGAATGAAAGCACAGGGGTCCTTTATATAGATTTTCAGTGGGCATTGGGGACAATTTTGAGTGTGCCCACCTAGGAAATCTTTCCATCCTTCATGTGTGGATGTTTTGGCATGTGAATCTTTCCAATTTTCCCATGGTGTGCACGGTTTGGGCATGTGACCAATTAGGGTTTTCTTTTCCTAATGTGAACACATATCTTGAGCCTCATTTGGTTTCCTTCTCGTGTGTGAACACAAGGTTCACTTGCTAATTTGGTTTTGGGCATCAATCTCATGGAGTTTCCTTTCTTTGTGGGCATAAAATTAGCAACCTTCTACTTTGGGCACTCCTCTTGTGGTGCACACATGGTGAGGACGATTTGGGTACTTTGCATGGGAACTCTCCATGGGCAACACGATTTTGGAAGATTGGAAACTTTCTATTGTTCTTCTTGTGCTCATGTGATGGCTTTAGGATTTCATTCCTCTTGTGTGAACACGATTTGGAAGTTTGAGGAAGTTTCTAATGTTGGTTGGTTTCCTTGATGCAACTTTCTAATTTAGTTCCTCTTTTTGTGCATCAAGATTTGGACACGAGATCATGGAAACTTCTATTGTGGGCTCATTCGTTGTGGTACACATGACTAGGGTAGTTTAGGCATTTTTCCTTAGATCACAGTTTGGCAACTTTTTATTACTGGAAACTTCCATTCTTGGTTTTTTTGGTGTGCTCATGATCATCTTTCTAATATGGTTTAGCAACATTTTGGAATTCTTTCTATTATGGATTTGTAAAGATTTGGACATCCCTTTGTGTGCCTTGGTGTAATACCCTGAAAGTCTATAAGACCTCCACGTCGCTAGTGAACAGATAAAGTGGAATAACAAACTTAGTAAAAGAATAAAAGATGGCTAAAATACTCGAAAACCATGTATATTAAGTCTAAATAATTGTAAGAGTGATACCCATCCGAGAAGAACGAGAAATGGCGAAGAAAAGACACTAAAACTCCAAAATTTCATTCTGGTGACTGCGGTCCGTCCTATAGTGACCACGGTCATTGCAAGAGAAACCCAGAAAATGAAAGGAAATACACATTCTAGTGACCACGGTCGGTCTTATAGTGACCGTAGTAATCACAGGAGAAACCCAGAAACGAAACAAGGAAGCCCGTTCTGGTGACCACGGTCCGTATCTGAGTGACCGTGGTAATTACGCGAAAAACCTAGAAATGAACAGAGCACACCAGTCTGTCCACTGCGGTAACTGCTCAGTGACCGCGTTAGTTGCACAGGGACTGTGGTCATGCTACAGTGATCGCGGTAATTCATCGATTTCTATATAAACGAACATGCGTAGAAAACCCTAAATCTAGATTTTTTCACCGCAGATCACTGATTTTTCTCTCTAGCTCTCACCTAGCTTGTTCATCCCATTTCTTAAGCGTTCTAACCATTTTCAAGCTCAGATCCACCAAGAGCAATATCAACAAGGGTGGATTGGGGTTGAGGCAAGCTTGGAAAGGGTTTTGTGCTAAGGTAAATCTCAAAACCCTATTGAGATCTTGTTTTCTTTGCTCTTTAAATCACTTTCCTCAAGTGTAAACCATTTTTCGTTGAGTTAATGTGTGTTTTAAACTTAATGACCAAGCATTGAGGAGCTAACAAGAACACAAACCTTAGGGTTTGGGTTGTGCCATGAATGCCTTAGACTCACGTATTCCCATTGTTTAAAAACCCTATAGATTGATAATCTAAGGCGTGCTTGGCGAGGAACAAGGCGCAAGATCGAGGAGTACTAAGGTGGGTGTGATTTTCTTATTCCCTAGCCTTATCCAAATTTTGAATGCATAACATGATGTTTGTTAGCTTAAGATATGTTTAGAAGCATGCTAGGACTTGCTTAATTGCAACACCCACCAGGAATCCTACCGGGACTCTTACCCACGTCATAGGGCCCACATCATGGCGTGTCACTGACAAGGTACTGTCCCCTGCCCCCTGGGGTTTTCTTTCGCCTCCACGGAGATTCGAACCTAAGACCTAGGGCTCAAGTACTTATTTCTTTCATCATCCACTACCATTGAGTCACTGGCTCAATGGTAGCGGATGATGAAAAAAATAAGTACTTGAGCCCTAGGTCTTAGGTTCGAATCTCCGTTGAGGCGAAAGAAAACCCCAAGGGGCAGGGGACAGTACCTTGTGAGTGACACGCCATGATGTGGGCCCTACGACGTGGGTAAGAGTCCCGGTAGGATTCCCGGTGGGTGTTACAATAAAAAGGTAACACCCCAACCCCCGTATCATTAAGCATTGGACGCATCCACCATTTTCTTTTTTTTTGACAGTGGACTAAACCAAACAGCGGGCCGGGCCGGTGTTACATTACAAGCAACACACACTTGACTTTCTATTTCAGTCATTTCATGCCTTGATCGTATTTAACCGTACATAACTTAAAATTAAGAATTTAATAAGGCAATAGTATAAGAAATAACTGAAATT
>JAJIYU010008385.1:0-18043 GCA_030144865.1 Tinospora cordifolia | reverse complement strand
TCTCTCTCTCTCTCTCTCTCTCTCTCTCTCTCTCTCTCTCTCTCTTTCCAAATGCTCCACAAAATTGAGAAAGCAATGACCCTTCAATAAGCTCTAGAGGCTTCAATGCGTAATGACTCTCACTTTTGATTCTAGTTGCATGCAAGCATTGACTTTTTAGTCATTAAGAATCTAAATCATATTAAACATAAAATGGAGTGGAAGGGAGACTACAAAAGAATGTTGACTGGTGGGTTAAGAACTGAAAATGGCGGCTATTGGGATGTGCCTGATAGAAGAACTGTACAGACAAAGGACAGGGGAAAGAGAAGATGATGCGTGGACCATGGTTATAGGACGCTACAGGAAGCATAAAAGCTCCACCCACACCTACGACCTATCCATGGCTGATGAGGCTAGAGATAGAGACATTGAATGGGTAGCAGTTAGGAGGTGATGGAGACAAGTCAATGGACATTTGTCCCATCCAGTCATTAGGCAATACTATCAAGGTATTGCGCATAAACACGTTTAACACCAAATACAAAATATTTTGTATTTGCTCCTCAAACAATAGCACAGAAGCAAACATTCAAGAAGAAACGGGAATGGAGTTATATTCTATATTGATGGAAAGTCGTGTAGTAGTGTGGCTGAGGGGGAGGAAAAAGAGCAAGTTCATCAAGGCATGGAGGTTATGAATGACTACTAAGAGGAAGCAACTACTCTTTACTCTTAAAATCGTATATAACTAGAAGGGGAGACCTCTTATAGATTTTCAAAATGGTATAGGGACTGCATCAGAGCATCTTCATTCTAGACTAGTTGGGATCAGAGACATGGGCCAAACTATGAGTGATCCTTGATGAAATACTCGGGACAGCTTGGGAACAAAAAAATCAGAGTGGAAACAAAGGATCATACGAAGGAAAAAAAGGAGAATAGTAGAGCAGGGAAAAGGAGTTAAGAACAAGGAATAGTGAAGATAAACGTGAAGTAGCCACAAAAGAAGGGACAAAACTACTTCAATTTGGAATTAAGAGCCTCGGAGAAGAATGATATTAAAGCTCCTAAGTTGTTAGTGGTCAGATGTTTTGATAGAACACCATGAACAAAAATAGAGGATGAATTGTTGAAAATCGTCGGTGTAGGTTGCAGTTTTAGGTTTATTGACGTAGCTAATGCCATCTTACACTACTTTGAAGGCAAAGAGGCAAGGAAGCTCACATATGGAAAGTTTTCAAAATTTAGAGGAGATTTCTTCATAGAAGATGTAGACAAAAAATAGGTATGGGAGAATAGGCAGAGTGCGTGTTGATGCAATTGGATTGAGGTTGAAGGGATACATCCCCACAGTTGGAATATGATAACGTTTGGAAAAGTTGTACCGGAGTGTGGCAGATTACTCACCATGGCTAAAGGATAGTCTCAAACCAGTCAATGTAGGTGGCAATCATGAAAGTTGGAGGCAACCAAATGGATTTCTTCAGACTTACCTGAAAGTCTATATTCTATAATGATGAAAGGGTTCAAGAGCTTAGGTTCTTTGATATTCAATGAATTTGGTGCTCGAAAGTTGAGCAAGTAAGAATACACCAAATGGAGAGGAATTGAAGCACTGTGGTGGAGTTGGCACATTAGGAGGCTCCTCAGCGATGATGGTTTGCGGCAGTAGAACATTGTAAGGTAGATTTGCTCATTCGTGATGGAGGATGACACACATGCTCTGATTGCAGACATGACAATAGGAAAGGAGGCTGTACGTCCAGCTATGTGTCTTTGCATGCTGAGCATCCTGACAAGGAGGATGTAGTGCAGCCACATTGAAGATTGCATGCTCCACACTAATTGGGCTATGAGGAAGCCCAGGCCCATAAGGCCAAAGATAGGAAGATAGGGGGACACTTAATGGCCCAAAACAAGCCCAGATATAGGGGTATAGTATAAAGTGCAAAAATTGAAGAGTGATGATCTATTTCAAGGTTGTAGGTCCAAGATAAAAGCCAATCAAAGGAAGGGTAAAAAGGAGGACAATGTAGCGACTTTTAATAGATGTGCCATGCAATCCTTGGCCACTAAACCTAGGATTGAAGCTACGACATCTGATGATTCATTGGACCCTTCTTTGGTCTTGGAAGAAATAGTGCTGTGACCACATTTTCAGCACAAGAAAGAAATAGTGAAGAGGACAACAAAGACAAAGGTCTTAGTGAACCTTCAAAGCATAACATACACTCTAAAATGGTACGGTCCATCATCTTGTTTCCTTCCCCCCATACAGGCCGTAGCCTTGACTTTGGGAGGAATAATAATAATGAAGCTGAGATATGAAGTAAGGATATTGTGACACAAACATGACATACCCATGGAAGAGCAATCAGATGGGGCTGTCAATGCTGAGATCAATAATGAACTTCCACAGTCAGATTGGAAGGCTGTCAAGATATTTGAGATCCTACAATCTATAAATGTGGGTCTCTTTGAGTTGGACCCAAAATAGTAGTCATGGTCTTTAGATCTGGGAGCTGAAAATGTTGTTAGATTTGAAGAAAGTGGGCTCAAATATCAGAGGATGCAACTCCAAGGATAAGTCGCGTATTATTAGACAGTTCATGTATTGTGTCTCTACTCGGTTAAAAAGGACCATGTTACAGTGGAATTGATGACCTCCTTATGGAGATGCTGATGTTTGAAATGGGTGTCTATCCCATCCCTCGAAATCTTATGGGGGGTCATCATAGCATGTGATAGCAGATTGGCGGAGGTCATAGAATATTTTCAAGCTTCTTTTCAACGTCTATTTAAATCAAAAGTTCTAGAAACAATGACTGGTGGTTCACTTCTATGGCCCTTGTAATGATGATGAAGAATAAGGTTCTGGGATGAATTGGCTAGCCTATCATCCGTTCCTTAGGCCTATGGTGCATGGGTGGTGACTTTAACGCACCCAGGAACACAGAGGAGGAGTGGGATTGTAAAGTTCAAATCAATATCATGAGACAGTTCGATGAGTTGATAAGTGAGTTAAAGCTCACAGAGAAAGACCTCTTAAATTTTCCCTACACATGGTCAATTGATAGAAGGCAAGTTGCTATGTTCTAAATTGACAGATTTTTCTTTAATACCGAACGGGAAGAGGTGTTTCCTTATGTTAAAGAAATGACACTTTAACAACTAACATCAAATCACTGATCGATGATCTTAGTCATGACAAGTCGCTCCTTGGGACCTACTCCATTCAAATTCAAGCATCCTTGGTTAAGCAGGCCATAATTCAAATCTTACCTAAAGTGTTGGTAGAACTCCTCTAATCCTAGGATGAGCAGGTTATGCTTTTATGAAAAAGGTCAAGGAATTAAATCCAACTTGAAGAATTGGAGCAAAATATTCAAAGTAGTGGATGCAATGCGATCGCATAGTTCTTTCAAAAGAGTTGGAGTTCATTGATAATAGAATAGCTTGAGGGGAAGTTTAGGAGGAAATGCAACAAGAAAGGACCCAACTCCTAAATGAGGTACATATTATCCATTGTCGGATAGATTGAGCGGCAAGATACAAAGCTAGGCTTGAATGGGTTGAAGAAGGAGACATCGACTCCAAATATTTCTAGAAAATTTTGTCAATCAAGCATGCTAGATCATACATAACCAAATTGAAAATTGCAGAAGGTCAAGTGGTCGAAGATGTATACAAGAGAAGATCATACAATTCTAGTCAATGCTTTTTTTTTTGTTTTTGGGTAAAAAGGTAGGAAAAAATTGGAGCGCAGAGGGCATTGAGTTGAATACTATCTCTAAAGAACACCGGAGATCGGTAGAAAGAGTATTTCAAGATAATGTTGTCAAGTCATTTAGGTGGTTGAAGACGATAAGCCTCTATAAGGCGAGGTGAGACCTAAGTGAGAATTAGGCAGGGCTTAAGCGGTCCTTCAAATAATTATTTAAAGGTATTTGAAATTTATTTATTTATTTATTAGTTCCTCACTCAATATACATATATACACACACACACATTTAATTAATTAATTATATATAAATTATAAACTTATAAATAAATGAAATATATTAGATAATACATCATGATAAACCCATAATCATTATAAGTTCACATACTTCATAATCATAGCATTCCAAAAACTCTCGAAGGGCATAAGTTAACAAAAACAAGTTACTACTTCAAGTTTATCAATCATCAACAAGAGGAATTTCTTTTAAAACTTCAATATTGACATCTTTGAAAATATTCTCATCATTATAATCATCTTTATCAGCATCTTTGTTATATAGCTCAACATCTATGTCAGAATCTGATGAATAAAATAATAGCTCCTCTTCATGCCTTGAGTTGCTCCTACCCACATCTCTTTGTTGGCTTGATCTTCTAGTATAATGCCTTACTTTTGTGGGACCAAAAGCTTCTTTCACTTGCGTCCATGTCAAATCTGTATCTTCATGAACTAACTTTTCATTATTTCCAGTTAGCTACTCATTACTATCACCAATATCATCTAAAAGAATTTAGTCCAACTTTTCCTTCTTATTGTGTTGATCCACCAACTTTTGATTGTAATGCACATATACTAGATCATTTAACTTTTTTTGCTCTAATTTATTTCTTTTTTTTTTTTTTTTGAGTGGATCTAGAAGTAAAAAAAAAATTACATTATTACAATGTTATGAATATATAAAAAGATATCGTAAACTGAAAACTTAGGGCTTAAGCTAAAGTATCTAACTCAAATGTTCAAATACACTCTAATTTCTTTCACATCTACTAGCATTACACATTAAGAAAAGAACTTTCAAAGCCAAATCTTAAAGATGTGGAGTTTGAGATCTAAAAAGTGACCACCACTTAACTATATCACAACAATATAAAAAAAATAAATACTTTTAATGCAAAATTAAAAATGAACATAACTATATATAAATGAGATTTTTTACTTGGTGCCATAGTCGTCCTTTTTCTAATTGTTGATTCTTTACCAAAGTTGCCATCAACAATTGTATGCAACCTCATCTCATCATAAATTTTATTAATAATTTCTTGACTTGATAGCGACCTTTCCACCGCTTCTTGCAACCCATTTGAAACCTTTGAATCATATTGCAAACAATTTGCATAAAAATATTGAGGATTCAAATAATATCCAGCAGCATGAAGCAGGTGATGAAGTTGTAAACCCCATCTTCTATCAATGATATGCCATATAGATGAGAATCTGTAATTTTTTAAAAACTCAAAAGATCTAAAAGTTAAAAATTCATAATTTGAATGCATCTAACTAATTAATCTTATAAAAAAATTATTAAAAAAATTTAGGAACTTACTTTTGATTGTTTTTTTCCAAAGCTTTGTTAATTGTTTCTTTGGCTTTACCCATTGCTTCATATATATATATCCCATGGGGGTTGTTTTCTTTGCGTCAACCAATCTCAAAACCTTTATCAAGGGCCTGAAATTTTCATGGCATAAAAAACCCCATTCCAAAAAAAATTTACAAAGACAATACTTCACGCTGTTATTCTTTTGGCATCACGAGACCACTTAGAAGCATTCCATTCATTAGAAGTAAACATTTTTTTTTTCAATGCATTTCTTTTCCTATAAATGATTTGCAAAGGAAGAAATGAGGTGACAAATCTCGTAATTGCAGGCCAGATGATATCACCATGATTTGTGTATGTTCTCATCAAATTCAAAACAAATCAATGATTGTTTATGAAGCCTGACCAAAAAAAAAAAAAGCTTTTTGAATCATTCCCTTCACCTTTAGAATTGCACTAACGTCTTAACATTAAGCCTTATGTAGTGTGCTGCACGAGGAGTCTAGAATAGATGACATCTTTTTTCTATTAACATTCTTCCTGTAGCTACATATGCTGTTGCATTATCCGTAATCACTTGAACCACATTTTTTCCACCAACTTTCTCCATAACATTATCCAACAACTTAAAAAGAGTCTCTCAACCTTCACATATAAGGAAACATTTATAGACTCTAAGAATACTGTGCCAGAAGGACTATTAACGAAACAATTAATCGAACTCCTATTCGTCCTATCTTTCAATCATCAAACATGATGCTCCAACCATTTTTTGCCCTAGAATCTTTGATGGGCTTCAATAGCTCATTGGTATATGCCACCACCTCCTTAAAAATGTTACATTTCCTTCATAGTAACTAAGTGGCTTCAAACCAAGTCCAAATTTTCTAATTGCTTCAATCATTATCTTGAAGCTCTTTGCTTTCAAAGCATTAAACAAGATTCTCTGTTGATGCATCCACCTCATTATATACTGACATACTTTCTTCCTCTTACACTTTTTTTGTCATACTCTCAATTGTTGCTTGTTTTCTTTTATTTCTTTGTAGTGCTTCTTCATGACTAGGTTAAAAAAAAATGATCAATTGGGCCTCTTCTTTTTATGGACCTTGGTGCACTTCCACTTCTACTAACTCCACTACATTAGTTTCAACATCATTTTCATCATCTTCATCATATCCTTTCATATGAAAATCTTGTTCTACTTCATAGGAACTCAATGAACCCAATAAATTTTTATCGTTCTTTTTCTTGCATTTTTTACAAGAGCTGTTCTACATTCATCTTTCACTGATATAGGGAATTTTGTTCATGCAACTGCATTTCCTCTCACTCCAGCCAAATGTTGCTTCAACCGTTTGATGCCTTGACTTACTTCCTTATTACAAAGGTTGCACGAGACCTTACTTTTATTTGTTGGATTCTTCAAGTATGCATATTTCCACCCTATGTCTTTTGGCTTGACACTAAAACTATAGCTACTGGATGCCATGTAGTGATTTAGTCTATACAAATTCATAAAAAATAAAATAAAAATCCTTCAATGAACAAATGATATACACAAAAGAGAATTTAAAAAATATAAATAATTTCACAAAAATTTATCAAATTAAATAAGAAAAAAAGAAAGCAAGCTATCGTTATTGTCCTTCGTCAGAGTTGCCGCAAGTTATCGAAGGGTCGTGTGACTGCTAATAATTGATACACAGAGAGAAAAAGAAGAGCTAGTTGTTGTTGAGAGAGTGCAGAGAGAAAGAGAGACTGAGAGAGAGAGAAGAGAGACGTAGAGAGAGAGAAGAGAGATGTAGAGAGAGAGAGAGAGAGAGAGAGAGAGAGAGAGAGAGAAAGCGGGAGAGACGTAGAGAGAGAGAAGCAGAGAGTAGAGAGGGAGAAATGCAGCAAGAGAGAGAGAGAGAGAGTAAAGAAAGAGGGAGAAACGCAAAAAGAGAGCAGAGAGAGGGAGAGACGTAGAACGCGAGAGAGGGAGAGACATAGAACGAGAGAGGGAGAGACACAGAACGAGAGAGAGGGCGAGAGTAGAAAAAAAGGGAGAGAGGCAGAGTGAGACAGAGAGAGTCGCCGGAGTTGCTCGCCGAGGAAGACATCAAAGTTGCTCGCCGAAGTGTTAGAGGTGATCATAGGAGTGTCAAAGTTGATTGCCAGGGTCTCAGAGATGATCACCGAAGTTGGTTCAAGTCATTTGACTTTCTTTTTTTTTTTAACAGAAGTCATTCGACTTTCAGTGGTTTGAAAATGGCGTTGGTTGATTAGATTTAGGTTAAAATTAAAAACGAAGTAAATAATTAAAATAATTAATTGAAAGCCCTCCAATTTTTCTAAATTTACAGATATGCCCCCCACTGCCTAGGCGCTAAGGGGTATGGGAGCCTAGGCGGCGCCTTGACAACACTGTTTCAAGAGGAGGAAATTGAGGCTACAATATGTACCAGTGAAGGTTAATAAGCTCAAGGCCCTTGACGGTTTTACTATGTTTTTCTATTAGAGGACTTGGTGTCTTTTAAGGAATGAGATGATGGAAATGGAGGATTTCCATAGTGCAAGTCAAGTAGGCTTTGTCTTTAAGGTTTGTTTTTCAAAAGCTTAAAGTTCAACACTAGAGGTTCCTTGATGATGTTATAAGAAGGAAAGGTTTTGGAGAATGGTGCAAACGTATATAGGGTTGCCTATCCACAACCAACTATTCCATTATTATAAATGGAGGCCCCAAGGAAAAAATAGAAGTCTTTTAGGGGCTTCAACAAGGAGACTCATTGTCACCTTTCTAATATATCATTGTGACATATATAGTCCATGGAATTATGCAAAATGCTTGTGATAATGGTCTAAAGGGCTTCGAGATAGTGAAGAACAAGATACACATTATGCATATTCAATATGTAGATGAATGTGTCTTCCTTAGAACTAATGAATAGTGTAGTTGACAGATATTAGGGGTGTTCATCAACGCGATTAACTCGACCAACCCGATTGACCCAAATGACTCAACTGACCCAAACCTTTTGGGCTTGGGTTGGGTTGCATTGGGTTTTAAAGTATATTTGGGTTGCGTTGAGTTTTAAAATATCCAACTCAAAAGGTTTGAGTTGGGTTGTGGGTTTAATATCCACAGCTCGGGTCAATCCGACTCAAACTGAAGATAGCCCTAAATAACTCTTTTCTAAACACTTTCCCTGTCGCACAGTCACACTCTCAATTGTAGATAGACTTTGCACTCGTAGTCTCGCACTCTTAATCTCATTGGCACTCTCAATGTCATTCGCACAACTCTCCTCCCACCCAGGCTCCTACAATTGCTGATTTGCAGGCTCTCTTCTAGTAATTGGTAAGTTCTCGTAGTCGCACAAGCTCCCACAATCGCAAGTTCTCTTCGCCTTACAAGAACGCATGCTGGGACTAGACATGTTTCTTCTTCTTCTTCTTCTTTTGGTGGCCGATAGCTTATCTTGTTATTCTTCTGGCGGCCTTTAGTGGTCTGCCTTTTCTTCTTCTTGTTTTGATGGCTGGGATTCTCCTTCTTCTTCTTCCACTGGCTAGCAACTCTTCCCATTCTTCTTGTTTTGACGGCCAGCAACAAAAGTATTCTTCTTCCAATAACCAACTTCTTAATCTGGCAGCTAGCAAATCTCCACTGCTTCTTCTTTCTGTTTCTTTCAGTTGTAGTCTATTGCTTCCTCTTCATGTTCTAGGTCTGATAGTTGTGAGTCTATTGCTGCCAGTGCTTCTTCTTCTGACGGCCTTCTTCTTCTTCTTCTTCTTCTTCTTCTTCTTCTTTTTTCAGTTGTAGTTTGTTGCTTCTTCTTCTTGTTTTGGGTCTAGCAGTCGTGAGTCTGCTGCTGCTACGGCTTCTTCTTCGTCTTCTTTCAGCTGTCGGTAGACAATTCGTCATGCCTGATAACGCAACCCAATCCAAATTGAATCGAACTTAACTATTTGGGTTGGGTTAGGTTTTGAGATAGAATGCTTTGGGTTGGATTTTATATTTGTCAACCCGAATTGGTTGGGTTGGGTTGTGGGTTAACACCTAACTCAAACTGAATCTAACCAACTTACAAACACACTTAGCAAATGCTGATCAACATTCTCAAAAGTTTTGTGTGCTTTCTGGCCTAGATATCAATTTCACTAAACGCTAGCTAGGAGGTATCAATATCCTGGAGGGGAGGGGCAACAATAGCATACCAGTTGGGAGTAGCAACTGTATCCTAGCCAATTAAATTGCTTGATCTCCCATTAGGAGGAAACCCAAGACACCTTTCCTTTTGAAATCCTGTCATTCAAACCATAAAAAAGACAGTCAAGAGTTGGAAAGGTAGTTATTATCAAGGGGTGGTAGGGTGTTGCTCATTAAATTTGTTTTGAAGGTTCTCCCAACATATTACATATCAATTTTAAGATTCCTTCGAGAGTAGCAACTAACATGGAGAGTCTCGAAAGATATTTCCTTTGGAAAGCAAAAAACAAAGACAGAGCTGCATTTCTTATTCGCGAGAAGCAAGTATGTTGAGGTCTGCAACAAGGTGGTATGCAGCAAAATGGCTATGGTTTGTCTACAACTCTTGCTCTCTTTATGGGGCAAAGTGATAGCCAACATTCACAAAGTTAATTCTGATGGAAAGATGACAAGGCTTAATAAAAGAGGTACCAGCTGTTTGCCTTGGAAATTCATGCATTTGATATATCCACACTTCCTCAATCAAGTTTCATGGGAAGTAGGAAATGGAGAAACCAAATGTTTCTGGGAAGACACATGGTGTGAAACTTCTCCCCTTAGCTGAATTTCCCTCAGCTTTACAAACTTTCTAACTCGAAGGATGCTCTAATAGACAGGTTGATAGTCAGAAACAACATTGAAACATGACACTCTATTGGATGGAACTTCTATTTTAGGAGAAATCTTGTAGAACAAGTGATGCAGGAATAATAGGGCTCCTTCCACAATTGGATCAAGTGTCTATTACTAATTAGGCAGATCATTGGGTTTGGCTTCGAGAGTTGACAAGAATCTATTCTTCTAAATTTTCCCACTTAGAAGAAAGGAGGAAGCTGGTTGGAGGCTTATAGCTTATTGAATGTAGGCAGGAAAGATAGTGTCGACAAAGAGCCAAGCTAAGATGAGCTAAAGAGGGGAGATGTTAATTATAAATTCTTTTACAGAATTCTGTCTCTTCGGAAATCTTGATACTTGAAGATAAGGAAGGAAACCTTGTTAAGTTTGAATATGAAATCCAGAATCTAATTTTGACATATTTCTCTGGATTATTGGAGGAACCTGCACCTATCAAATGGGCAGTTGAAGGGTTGGATTGGCAGCAAATTCAGGATGAGGAAAGTAAGTGGTTAGAAAGAGACTTTGAGGAAGAAGAAATCAGAATTGTAGTGTTCAGCTGTGATGGTGGAAAAGCCCCAAGGCTGGATGGATTTGCCATGGCTTTTTTTTTTTTTTTCAGCATCACTGGCCTACTGCCAAGCAAGATATATTGGCTCGCATGAAGGAATTCCACCGGGATGCGGTTGTAAATAGAAAGGTGAATGAGTCTTGCATATGCCTCATATTGAAGAAGCCAAACTCTATGAGGGTAGAAGATTTTCGGCCCATCAGTCTAACCACTAGCTAATATAAAATTATAACCAAGACTTTAGCAAATAGGCTCCGAATAGTTCTTTCCAAAACCGTGAGTGAACATCAGTTGGCTTTTATTACAAACAGATAGATAACTGACACAATCTTGATTGCAAATGAAGTTGTGGAAGAGCATCGGGTTAGTGGGAAGAAAGGGTCCTTGTTAAAGGTGGACCTGGCCAAACCTATGATTCAGTTAGATGAAGCTTTTTGGACTTCGTGATGCAACATAAAGGCTTCGGGGACCAATGGAGAAGGTGGATACAGGCCTGCCTCAGGACAACGAACTATTTAATTTTCATAAATGGAAAACTCTTGGAAAAATTCAGGGTGTTCGATAGGGTGTCCCTTTATCCCCTTTTTTGTTTATCTTAGCTGCAGATACTCTTACAAGAGTGATACAGAAAATAGTGCAAGCCGGTACATTGGAAGGCATATCTATAGGGAATGATCAAATTCAGCTCACCCACCTCCATTTTGCTGACGACTGCCTCATTTTCATGAAAAACAAGAAGGAGAAACTTGAAACAGTTAAGAATGTGCTTCAAACTTTCTGCTTTCTAATATGAATGAAGATAATTGGTGCCAATAGTCAATTGTTAGGATTCAAAATGCAAGAAGAAACTATGGAAAACATGGCTGCCTCACTTGTATCCCCAGGTAAGTGGCCCCTAAATTACTTAGGCCTACCATTAGGAGGGAACCCCCATAAAATTAGATTTTGGGATGCAATGGTGGGAACTATTAAATAGCGAATAGTAGGATAGGAGAGAAGCTATTTATCCCAGGGGGGTAGGCTTCTACTTCTCAGGACTGTCCTAGAAGCTCTGCCAACTTAATTCCTTTCAGTCTTTCGCATGCCAAAAACCGTTGCTTCCAATATTGAGAAATTGATGCAATATTTCTTGTGGAAGCATGAGAATTCAGAGCAAGGATAGATTATGGTAAGGTGGGAGCACGTTAGTAAAGAGATTAAAAAAAGGTGGGCTAGGAGTTGTGGGAATGATTAGACGCGGCGCTACGAGGAAATGGCTGTGGCGAATGATGGACAATCCGGAGGCTATGTGGGCTTGAATAGTGTGCAACATTCATGGGACTAAGCCTTTGGGAGAGAAGCTGGATTAAATAGGAGAAGCAGTCATCGAACCCCCTGGAAAGATATTTTCAGTTTGTATGGCAAGTTCAGACCTTATATAACCTGAAAAATTGGGAAAGGAGATCAAGTAAAGTTTTGGAACGATATTTAGTGTGGCAAGGATAAACTTCAGGATAGGTTCCCAAATATCTACATATTATCTCAGAAAAAATATGCCACAATTTCAGAATTTATAGGTAGCAGCACGGTGGAAGGGAGGATTCAATGGGGATGGAAATTGCATATATTTAGCTGCATTAGTGATGATCATGTGGCAAAACTAGGAGACTTGTTAAGCACTCTTCACAACTTTCATTTGAACGAAACCAATGTAGACGATAGGTCCACATGGAATGAGAATCCTAGCAGAAAGTTCACAGTGCAGTCATTTATGAATACGTTATCAGTTCAGTTAAGGGGACAGTTGGACATACCTGTGGAAGTCATTTGAGACACTAAGCCCTTCTGAAAGCCAAGATTTTCATGTGGATTATTAGCTTAAATAGACTATAGACTGCAGACACTACGTAGAAAAGACTTCCTCAAGATATTCTTAATCCATCCATTTGTCTTATGTGCAGGAAAAGTGGGGAGACAACCCAGCATCTGCTAGCAGAATATGACATGGTGCAATCCCTTTGAAGACAGTTGAAGCAAATCAATAGCAGCTTTATTCCCCTCGCTGTTGATGCTTTGTTTCACATTATGGAAAGGGGTATATCTTCCAAAACCAAGCCATATTGGAGGGTTGTGTTGGCCGCCATATGGTACTCTACATGGGAAGAAAGGAACTCTAGAATCTTCTCCAAGAAATGGAAGTCGAAAAGGATGCTTTGGGAAAGATTCAACATTTTGTTTGCTACATGGATCTTCAACACCAAATTAGGAATATGACACTCTTTTGGGGAATGGTTATGTGAGGGGAGAAACATTTTGTAATCTTTATAGTCTTGTATTAGTCTTCTAAGTTTGGATGTCTCATCCGGCTTATATGTACTCATCTTATATGCTTTAATATAATAATTTTTGTTCACTTAGCCAATAGAAAGACTGTCATAAGGAAGATTTCATAGACATGGTAGAGGAAACACACAATAATTCAAAGTCCCAACAGAAAATGACCTTATTGCTTTTCTAGGGGAAGCCTTATCTGTAGATATTGGAAGTGCAGTTGTATTTAGATTGCAATTTTGTATGTAGTTGGGGAAGAATGCAAGAGGAGAATCTTCAAAGAAAAGACAATTTGGTGGACCAAATATGGCAGAGATCGCTCAGCCACCGAATTACAGAAAGATATGTCCTATGGGTGTAGAAATTGGCATAACATTTTGCATATAACTTTGGTGTATGACGTTAGGAATGTAACTAGTAGGTATGCATATTTTGTTGGTTTTAGTCCAGAATTGTGGCTGTTGTATCGAGATTACTTTTGTAATGGGATATCTCATCCCAAGTTATGTTAATGAATACAAATCTATCTTTTTTCAAAAAAAAAAAAAAAATCTTTCCTCTTTGCCTCAATCACCCAATCACAAGTTCAACTTAATGCGCAAGAATCCTTTATTTGGTCAACCAAAATCCTAGCTAGAATTTTTGGCTGGTTAATGAACTTGGATTCCCTTAATTGTGCAAGCGTAATGCAAAAGAACGTCTGTAACCTTTCACTCTCTCCTTGGTATTGTTTGTGCAGGAAGTCGGATGAAGAATTAAATCAACGGATGAAGAATTAGATCATGTTTTTTCGGAGCTGTGAGTTGGTTAATAACATATAGTCAAGATGGAAAGACAAGCAACAAATCTTGGAAGCTCCATTTGTAGAGTCACTATTTTCTATTCCAGCCATAGCTCGAACCTTTATTAGGGAATTGGAAATGTATTCTTTTTGAAAACTAGCATGCGATTTGGGTAGCACATAACAGGTGCATCTTCCAAAATGTCACGGTTAATCTTGACAGAAGTTGGGATAGACCTTTTTGGTTTTTTGCTACTTAAATTTCCTCATGTAAATCGGGAATAAGTTGTTTTGGTGATAGGATTAGGAAATGGAACAATATGCTTCAAACTTTGTATTGGCGCTGTACTTTTTTGGATGTTTCATCCAACTTTTGCTACATTAATATAATCAAATATTGTTTCTTTAAAAAAGATTCCTATCCATTGAGAAATAAAAAGCTTCATGAAATTTCTGGCTTGGGAAGGTGTGCAAGACAAAATCTTTATTCAATTTTCCCTAGTAATCTTGGAGAAAGGAATACCCTGAATGGATGGCTAATTTGTTGGGTCAATTCTAGTCTAAGGAGTTGATTGGAACACTTCATAATATCTTGAAAAATTTGCGGCCTTCACCTTGGTTCCTCTTGTTTCAACTTTAGATAGTGGCAAATAATTGAGGCCAAATCGATAGTTTCAGCTCCTTAAGTCGAGCAAATTGAACCTGTTGGTCTCCAATTCTCAAATCAAAATTTATCATTGCCATATTTTAGCTAACACAACTATTCCACTTTGATCGATCAATAAGACTGACACGGTGCCACCTCTAGCTTCAACTCTACATGGATCTGCAATTCCAAACTTCTATCCCATTCATAGCTTGGAAGCCAAGATCCATATAGCAAACAACACTACAGATCTCACCCAAAGTTGATCTGTCATAGCCTCCCTATCCTTGAACATCTTCTTATTGCATTCTTACTGAATTGAATACTTGATAGGAAACCGAGTACACTTTCAATATTTTCCTAGGAGGGAGTGTAGCAAGTTAGAAGGCACAAAAAATAAGTTTTCAGCTGCAGGTGCTATCATTTGGCTTTGTCTCAAGCTCTAGTGCTGCCACAGAATGAGGTAATAATGCCTTTGCCAAAAACATGTTGAATCACATGATTGCCTGCAGAGACATGATCAAGATGGGGATAAAGCAGTGTTAGGTTGTTTCCTTTGTTGTACCACAACACAAGATAGCTTTCCTAAAGTGATCAGCCAACCTGTGATTTTTGCTTTAGTAGGAACCCTTTCAGTTTAAATGAAGGTTGGGCCATGTCAGGGAGGGGTAGATTGGGGGGTATTTGGAAGATGTAAGATGGTGTAAGAAAGATTTAGAGGTGAATTTTCCAGATGAATCAACTTTTATAGTGTTCTATCAGCTGGAAGTGAATGTGCACCAGTTGTAATTGAACATGCTCCAGTTGTTGCAATAACAGCATGAGCTCCTGTGTCTCATTTTCTGTTAGGTTCCTTTGAAACTTAACGTTTCAACCACCTTGGTGCCGTTCTCTTGTAGCATTGCCGGTAACAAAACTTGAAACCACAACACTATGAAGAATAGGTATCTGATAGAATCTCAGAAATTGTGTACTAAACAGATTAGACCCACTCCAGTGATCTTCTTAGAACTTTATAGTGTTGCCATTTCCTATTTTCCATCTCATTTGATGCAGGAAAGGAGGACAAACTGAGTGGATGAATTTTCTTGGCATTTTAAATGTGACCTTTGGACATATATTGACATTTGTACCATTGTGCTATAAATCATGAAGTTTGTGAGAATAGCTTCTTGGGCTATCTTTAGCTGCTTTTCCAACCTATGACCCTTTTCTATGTGGTCTACAACATTAGTTCCTAGAATGTTGATTTCTGTGGGTTACCTCCCAATGGTAACCCTAAATATTTTAAGGGTCATTTTCCCATTGACCATCCCATACGATGAGAAATGTCCTGAACTACATTACATGGGGTGTTGACTTGAACAATGTGGCTTTTAGAAGGATTTATGGTCAGACTTGATAGCTGGCAAAAGGTCTTTAGGAGCTTCATGGCTGCACCACAACTGATATTGTCATGCCAGTACCAAGAATCTTTTCAACTTGAACCTGGCAGATCGCATGGAAGGAGTAAAGATAGCAGGACGTGTGGATGCCAGACATGTGCAGAATTTAAAGGGGCGTGAGATGGGCCACCCATTCAAAATCTCTTTGGTCCTAGCTTGATTGGTGAGCCAATCTAACAAACCTGCAGCCGAAGTGTATCATCTGATATGTACAATCCATGAGCGCTATTTAGCAGCACAATTGAATTCAACTTGTTAGGAGCCTAAACACATTACATCTTGTTCCATATAGGAGGTCCTCCCAAACTTTAAAGCCACTAGGCATGTACTAGCCGTAATACTTAGTTTTCCTTCATTATCATGAATTCTAGTTTTCCATTTTATGCCAATTTTATCTGTCAATTTCTTGTACCTATTTGTAATATTACAATGTGACTTGTTCGCTGACTTGGATGCTGAAAAGTGTAGGGTAGTCATTGTTTCATCAATTAAGAAGAATCTGAAAGTTCACAGTTGAAGACATTTTGGCAATCTCTTACTTGCTAATAGTTTAATGTGCAGAGAAAGGTGAAATACATGGTGATTGGTACAAATTGCTTCCCACTGATTTGCGTGATATACAAAAGTTGGATGATGTTGTGGCTCTAGCTCAATTGGATCCAAGGTTTGTGCATGATAAATATTACATTTCAAAATCCATTTCAAATTTGTGTTGGAAACTACATGTAAAACTATGCTACATGAAAAAGGAAGATTTACGCTTATGCACTTATTCGCATGTAGTTTGCGTGATATACATGTAAAACTTTTAGAAATGTTAGAATAGACAGTAGTAGTATATCTAACAAAGCAATGCACTTATTCGCATCTTGGGTGATAAATACAAAATGGGGGAGTGGGTACTCTTTAGGAGAATGGATGAGGGGATGACCCTCAATTTTGCAAAGTTATATGTAAGGTAGCCTTCCCCTTGTATGGACACCTCGTCCAATGTTCATATTTCTATATTTTAATATATCTCTCGTTTCTATTTCAAAAAAAAAAAAAAAAAAAGGAAGATTTACACTAATATATTATTAATGAATTATAACAGTGAAATTTTGAAATGCTGAAAAATCTATATCTTTATTCTTTTGCAAGAAACAAAAATGTGTGGTATTAAACAAAAATGTGTGGTATTAAGTGTGACTATAAATGTACAAAAAGACAAGCAAGGTCAAGACTTTCGTTATGTGTCAAAAAATTCCCTACAGAAATCCACCCTTTCATTGAAACCTTCGAAGCAAAACCTCTCGAAAGATTACAAGCACTAATCTAGGAAGAGGCTAAAGAGAAAGAATTCTCCTTTACAGCTTCAATATCTTTTTTCACATCATCAAGTATGTGAGACTTACACTCTTTCCAAATGGACCAAACAGTAGGGAATTTCAGTATTCTCCAATAATCTCAAAACTAGCAAGGGAGGATACATTCAAAAAAGACCAAAGACCTGAACCTAAAAAGGCCCTTTCGCAATTCAAGTGGGCCTCTCAACTTCTCCACAAGCTTTTCGTGAAAGAGCAAGTAACAAAATGTGGTTCCTTATTTTCAAGCTATTTTTTCACGAATGACACCAATTAGGTGGAAGAGACCAGCTCTTAAATCTCCTTCAAAGGATATTTGCACAAGTCAACCTATCATGGATTCATGGGTAATAGTCCATGAACTTGGCTTTTGAAATACCACAAGCCTTCCATATAAATCCATGAGGAAAGTTAGAAAGATCTATAAGAGTGGTGCCAAGAGAACACAAGTGATTCATAATAAAGATTTTGATGAGAACAAATCTTAAGAATCAATTTATCATGTCACTTTAATGGGATCAACATTTTTTTTTGAAAGGAACATTCAAAGCAACGTTTTTAAGGATGTCAAGAAGTGAAGATGCTTGAAGACATACTCACAAGGAAGACGAGGACTAGAAAAAAAAGAAGAATGGAGAACAATAGAAGGGGGACAAAAACGGAGGACGGATATGGTGGATGTGGGGGGGGGGGGGGGGGGGGAACGAGGGAAAAGGAGGAGAGAAAAATTCACTTGGGGGGGGGGGGGGGGGGGGTAAGAAAAGGGGAGGGGGGGGGGGGGGGGGGGGGAAAAAG
>JAJIYU010008384.1:0-18108 GCA_030144865.1 Tinospora cordifolia | reverse complement strand
TATGTAAGGGCATGTTGCCCAAGTTTTAAGACTTCCGCTGTAATATTTTTTTAAATTATGTACTCAATTTTATTTAATTAATTGAGTTTATGAATTTCAGTTATTTCTTATTCTATTGCCTTATTAAATTTTAATTTTAAGTTATGTATGGTTAAATACGATCAAGGCATGAAATGACTGAAATAGAAAGTCAGGTGTACGTCGCTTGTAATGTAACACCGGCCCGGCCCACCGTTTGGTTTAGTCCATTGTCAAGAAAATGGTGGATGCGTCCAATGCTTAATGATAGGGGGGTTGGGGTGTTACACTAGAAGTCTAGAGAAAATCTAGGAGATATCAACATGCTCTAGCTAAGATTAAGTACTAGTAATGATCCCTAATAGTTGACCTCTTCCCTGAATACAGGTCCCTGAAGGTGGGGTCTTGGTTGATCTACTTCTTCGGAAGATACACTCGAGGCTAAACCTTTGCTTTGATGTGAGGTCCTAGAAAGGTCATTGTCATAGAGTGGTGGTTCTAGATAGTTGACTTTCTCTTGGGATAAAGGTCTCTAAGTAACTGATCTTGGTTTGATCTACTTCAGCGGAAGAATGTCCCCGAAGGTTGACCTGCATTCTGACTAAAAGTCCTAGAAGGTCGAGCACTACTAAGGAAAGGTCCAGGACGTGAGATCGATGGTATCACATAGAAAAGATAAACATTGTTAGTCAAGTGTAGGGATACTAGGTCTAGGAAAGACCGGATGTTGACTGGAAAATACAATGGGTCCATAAATAAAATCTTTTAGGGCATAGGTTAGAGACTGATAATGTTGATGAACGCACACTTGTTTGGTCAGGATTCGGTTCAGGAGAATCCTGTATTTTTGGTCTCTATGTAGGATGGGTTGCATAGAGATTTAGGGATATGGAGGAATTCTAGACTCGAAGAATGATAGACCATGTTTGGTGAGTGATCGATTTCTTTGGCCGAACTTGTGCGCACTGTATTCTACTCGGATGGGGCGGTCCAGTACGGTGGGTCTTGCATCAACCTTTGAGGTTGAGACACTTGCGCCATTGTAATGGGTGTAATGAAATTCTTAAGTGGAAGTCTGTGTGGAAGGGCGAGTGTGGGATGGGGCACATAGACGTGGAAGCACCGATAGAAGCTTGAGGTTTTATTATGCTAGCATGTATTATATTTGCTTGTTTGTTGTGTGATAGATTGTTATATAGGTAGAAATTATTTTGAGTATTTACCCAACTCCTGTATCCTACAATAAACAAAATGCCGCCGACTTAGAAGCATAAACTTTTAGACCATTTAAACGAATCAAGAACTTAGAAACATACAACTAGAGTCACATTAGCACAAAAATACGAGGAACTTAGGTGGGTTAGAAAAATGGTTTGAAATACAAGTCACTATATCTAGTATGTTGAGAAAATGGTTGACTTGCAATATTGAAGTGGAATTGTAATTATAACTTAATTATAGTTATTGGAGACTCTTAGGAAGAACTAGCTATATACGAAATTTAGTAAGTGCGAATTTTGGATGAAGAAGGTCAAGTTTCTTGGCCATGTTGTCTCAACTGAAGGTATATTAGTAGATCTGGAAAAGGTTGAAGCAGTAATCAATTAGAAACAACCAACCAACATGACAAAGATTAGAAGTTTTCTAGGGTTGGCAAGGTACTACCATAGGTTTATTAAAGACTTCTCTAAATTGGCAGAACCCTTGACTAAACTAACTAGGAAAAGAAAAAAAATTCATCTGGAATGATAAATGTGAACAAGCATTTCAGGAATTGAAAAGAAGGCTGACCACAGCTCCTGTATTAATTACTCCTATTTTTGGAGTGAGATATACCTTATATACCGTTGCTTCATTACAAGGGTTAGATGTAGTATTGATGCAAGAGGGACAACCAGTGGTTTATGCATCACGAAAGTTGAAGACGCATGAGTAGAACTATCCTACACACGATCTAGAGCTAGCAGTGATTGTGTTTGCTTTGAAAATCTGGAGGCACTATCTCCATGGAGAGAGCTTTGATTTATACTTGGATCATAAGAGCCTCAAGTATATATATATACTCAGAAGGAACTGAATTTTTGGCAGAGAAGATGGTTAGAGTTCCAAAAGGACTATGACTTTTAGCTGCATTATCATCCGAGCAAAGTTAATTTAGTACCAGATGCACTTAGCGAAAAGGCCCACAGGAGGGACAAAGAACTTGCACAGATGTATCAACTGATTAGTGACCATAATCTGGGTATAAATACTAATGAGGATCAAACATATCTGTGTGTAATGACTTGCCAGCTGGACATCATGCATCAGGTCAGAGATGAATAGAAAAATGGCAGATGGTTAGTCGACCTGATTGAAGGCGTCAAACAGGGCAAGCATGCAGATTTTAGAATTGATTCTAAGGGTGCACTAAGACTATGAGATAGACTCTGTGTACCAAACACAGGACAAATTAGAGACACCGAACTGGATGAAGCACATTAAACCAAGTACACGATGCATCCAGGTGGTGATAAGATGTATCAAAATCTGAAGAAAACTTTTTGGTGGAGAGGAATGAAGAGAGACATAGCTAAGTTTGTCTCTAGGCGTCTCACTTTCTAGCATGTGAAGGCCAAGCATAAGAAGCTTTTAGGCTTACTGCAACCACTTCCCATACCAGAATGGAAGTGGGATCATGTCACGATGGATTTTGTTACTGTCTTCCGAGGAATTAGAAAGGGGAAGACATTGTATGGGTCATAGTAGATCAGTTAACAAGGGTAGCACATTTCTTGCTTATCTGATCTACAGATTCTGTGAGTAAACTTGGTGAGTTATATGTCAAAGAGATTGTTAGATTACATGGTGTTCCTAAGACTATAGTATCAGATAGAGATGTCAGACTCACTTCTCACTTCTGGCAAAGCTTACAGAAGGAATTGGGTAGCAGGATCACCATGAGCACAACCTTTCACCCACAGACAGATGGATAATCAGAAAGGGTCATTCAGATACTTGAGGATATGCTGAGAGCGTGTGCTCTTGACTTCAAGGGCCATTGGAGCTGGTACTACATCTAGCTGAGTTCGCCTATTATAACAGCTATCAGGAAAGTTTTGGTATGGCTCCATACGAAGCGCTCTTTGGCAGACCCTATAGATGACCATCTCGTTGGGCAGAGTTTGAGGATCATGTACTCACTGGACCCGAGATGATTGAGGATATGAATACCCAAGTTAAGAAGATCTAGCAGAGGTTGGTTATAGCTTAGAGTAGGCATAAGAGCTATGCTGATAGAAGAAGAAAACCTCTAGAGTTCCAACCGGGTGACAAAGTATTTCTGAAGATTAGTCCACAAAAAGGAATTAGATGGTTTGGGGCTAAGTGAAAGTTAGCCCCTAGATTCATCGGTTTGTTCGAGATACTAAGACAGATCAGTGAGTGTGCATATGAGCTGGATCTACCCAACAGATGTTTCTCAATCCGCAATGTGTTCCACGTTTCGATGCTTCAAAAATATGAACCAGATCCTTCACATGTTCTGTAGTGGCAAGATATCGTACCTCAGGATGATGTAACTTACGAAGAACCAGCTATTAGAATTTTAGACCGTAAGGTACAGAGTCTCAAGACCAAGGACATCGCTTTGGTCATGGTTATGTGGAAGCATCATGGCTTGGAAGAAGCAACTTGGGAATTGAAGAGCGAGATGCAAAAGAAATACCCAGATCTCTTCACTATGTGCACTTGATGGAACACGTCTTTCAGGTATGTACTCTCATTCAAATTTTGAGGGCAAAATTTCTTTTAAGGGGGGTAGATTGTAATAACCCGAAATTTTATAACGATACAAGTTGAAAATAATTTTTTTAAAAATATAATATAATCAAGAAAATAAATAAATAATGGTTTAAATAGTTGTGTAGAAATTAATTAAATTAAAATGATTAAATTAAATAGTAGGATATATATATATATATCTGTGTGTGTGTGTGTGTGTGTGCGCGTGCGTGCGTGTGTGCGTGTGTGCGTTTGTGTGTGATTTGGATAATTAAACTGATTATTATTTATGTACTAATGATAAATCTCATTGAATGAATATTAAGTACTAATTATGGGTAACAATTGAAATAAAAATTAGAATATTAACCATTAATGTGCTTTTTATGAGATAGATGTGGTGGTTAAAAATTTACTTTGGAATATAAATCATTAGCACACTAGTATAAAATATAAATGGGCGGTGGATTTTTGCTAACTAAAATAATGGATTATGAGCATGAAATGAATGGTTGGCATTACAAAAAACGAAAATGGGACGGTGGAGTTTGATTTTAAAAGGGCAGAATATGAGTTGACTTTTCAATGCATGGTGGTGCTCAAATTATAATAGAAGATGTGTTAATGGATTAAATTGTAAATGTGGTTGAGTTTGCATCATGCAGACAATTGGGCAGTGGGAAAATTTTAGTGGCTCACGTGATAATCCATTTCTTCATTTCATTTTCACTTCACGGAGAGAAACCAAAAGAAGGAAATATGAAGCAGAAAATAGAAGGCAACATTAAAAAAAATCCGTCGAATTTGATACATAAGTAAGTTTTTCCCCAATTTCTAGTTACAAAAACACAAAGTAAGTTATGTACAACAATCCTAGGGGTGTAATTTTTACTATAGATAGTATTTTATGTCCGTACCCAAAAATTGGATATTTTTCCACAGTGAGTGAAACTTAGTAAAAGTTATACCAAAGCACTCCTAGTGATGAGTAGATCCCAAATATGTGATTACATTGTGATAATTTATCCTATAGGTTTTAAAATAAATGCCCAAAGTTTTATAACCTTTGGATGAGCTTTTGATGATACTAAATCCCAATAAAGATTTATTTGAAACCCATAGAAATGTAGATAATGAAAATCTACATTCATTGATACCAAAGTCATGAATTTTGGATATCAATTGGAATTTTGGCGAACAATTGACTAATAGGATTATTTAATAAAATTTTAAAAAATTAGATAAATTATGATTATTTGTTTATGTAAATTCATATGTATAACATGTCATTATTATATTTATAATTATTATTGCATATAATTTTTATAAATCATCTGGAGGGCTTTTGAGCGACGAATTGGAAGAGAAAAAGGTAAATTAGTGTATTTTATTTATCTTGAGTCACAATTAGTTAAAACAAAATAAAATAAATTATAAGAGATATGAAAGAATGGAATATAAACGTATTCCTTTTATTTTTGAAATTGAAAGGATTGTTAAATGGATAAATTACATTGTTTGAAATTTTGAGAACAGGTTGAAATATTAAAAGAGCCTTGAAACAGGAAATTTAGAATTTTGGAGGCTTTAGCTGAAGGTTTGGCATCTAAAACCTTATTACTCTTGGAGATAATTTTATATTATGATATTTATTTTGGAATGGTTGCGAATGGAATGTGATATCGAAGTTTAGAGGGTTGTGGAGATTCAGAGAGTAATATCATAATTTTAAAGTAACAGATTAAATAATTCTAAGTGGATTAGTGTTACGAGTGAAAGCAAGAGAAATCCATAAACCTCAGGTAGAAAGGATTTCCTTGCTCATCAATATTATGCGAATGTTAGATTCAAAACATGATATTTGTTAGCTTAAGATATTTTCCAAGCTGTGATTGTTAATTGTTGATTATTGTGATGACTTGAATGATGATCATAATGTCTGTTTAATCGCCTTCTGACTTATCAAATTCATGATTATTCATTTTATTCATCATGTATTTGCTCATATTTGTCGAATGATGCTGTATGGACGACACTGTTTGTGGAACTAAATAAGATTAATAGTTTATTAAGAATTCCACATACCGATGCGATGGATTGTCACATTCGCACTGTAACCCTCCATACAGTGTATCAGGTGCACTAGTCTAGACACGTCGTAGATATTTCCACTTATCCAGCTAGATAACTGATTTGTTTTTGGAAGCGATAATCACTGGATTGTGAACACTGGATTGTGTTACCCTTTCTTATACAGTAATCCCATGGTATAGTCTAGATGGCATACCTAGAGTACTAGCTTTTGGTATTGATAGCACTAATACCTGGAGTGGATGTCATGATGGTAATGCTGGATTGCAATACCTGGAGAATCATGATAGTACATCTGGATTGAGTACTGGGAGTTACTCATTTGGATTACAGGAAATATTGAGAGAGGAATCTCTTTTGGTCATTAGGAATATAACAAGACAATTTAATGGTTGCAACGCTTAATGTCTGAAAGTGCTTGTAATGTTTTCAATGCTAGTTTGTATGATATTAATGATGTATAGGAAGGACCTACTGGGCTTTCGACCTCACTCCCATTTTATTTTTCAGGTACTCATAGGAGTGTTCACTAACAGGCACAGGGAATGATGGTAGAGTTTCGTTTAGAGGTTATACAGTTGTTTTCTTGTATCTTATTTTGATGTAAATACTTAAACAAGAATCGTGATCTTTTTGTATGGTATATATGTAGAACTTTTCAAATGTTTAAATGCACCTTTTTGCTTATTTTGTATAAATGAATCTGACAGTGGTTAACTGAATGTTTTCTGACTTTTATCACTGTGTCAGTATGATGTTTTGAAATCTCCCTATTTTTCATAAATGAAAACTGGTGATAATGGGTAGATTATGGACATTTGATGCATTAATATTGGTCTGCATTGCATATAGATTATGTAAACTTTTGGAAGAAAGAGAAATAGAAAATGAAAAGCTGACAACTCGATTTAGGGATGGATGACTCGATGATCATGTACTGAGAAATCCGAATTTGAAATCGGGGTGTCACACCGGCAGAGGTTCCCCTTATCTACCATTTTCAGAACTTTAGAAAACATTTAACCACCAACAAAAACAACTCTCTAAAATACTAAAATCAAAACTTCTCACGCAAGAGAGAAAAGAAAAGTGAGAAGCGGTGCCAAGAAGTGGGCAAGAACAAGCAAAGAGGGAAGTGTCAACTCTTTGCTTTGGGATGAGATGAATGTGAGCAAGAGGGGGTTTATATAGATGTTCTTGAACACTATGGGAATAGTTTTGTAACACCCCAAACCCCACATTCTTTGAATATTGGACATAACCACCATTCTTTGATAGTAGACTTAACCATTTGGCGAGTTGGGTCCATGGTACTTTACAAGTGACGCACACTTAACTTTCTATTTTTTCATTACCTCATGCCTTAGAGTAAATTCAAGAATACAATTTCCACTTAATAATAAAATCAAGGCAATTAAAGATAAAGAAAAATTTAACTCCTTTATTCATAAAAAGAAAAATACATAACTTTCTAATGTAAAAGTAAACTATTATATTGTTGATCAAAAGAAATTCATAACCTCTAAAATAAAAATTAAATTTCAGCGGAACACTTATTGAAAATTGGGAAACCTGCCCTTATATTGATAGGAAACTATTAAAAAATAGAAACTTGCTAAAAGAGAAACTATCCAAATTCTATGATCTTCATAATTTAATTTTCTGAAAGAAAAAAAGAGGAAGGGTTGAGTACAAAGCTTAGTGGATCTTTCTTAAACAACCATTTTTTAAATTCAAACCAATAACACATTCATATTTCAAACACTTGCATACATTAGGTGTTTCAAGCATCCCTTTGTTTAAAGTTGAGACTTTAAACCAAAAGGGCTTTCAAGCCCTTGATGTTCTTAACAAAGTACCTCCTTAGAGTGAAATACAACTTTTCATAGCCAATTTCATTGGACTTTTGGACTCAGGGGAACTTACCCACCAACCAAGTACTTTGGTCTTAAAACCATATGAACTAATCATATAAAAAGAACATCCATAGCAACCCACATGTTTGCTATGATGGTACGTGGTTATTTTCACCATTTCCTTTTGTTAAATCTTGAATCATAAATTAAACTTTAGAATATGAAACTAAGATCAATAAAATTCAGAATATGAACAATTTGAAACCAAATCATGAAACAACCATAATCATGAATCATTCTTTGAAATAAAGCCTAAGCATGATACTAAACATGACATGAATATTATGAATGCATAAATTCGAACAAGGATCAAATCTGAAATTGAAATACATTTTAGAATACTAGAATTGAAATTATTTTGATTTCAAAAGCCAAACAAACAATGAACATGCTAGTAATTCAAATAAGAAAAAGGGGTGTTAGAGAAATCACGTCCACCTTATGATGTTTTCTCCCCAAAGTTTAGACAAGAGTTCCCAACGTACAAGCACCAAAAAAATCACTCAAGATAAATCCCCAAACCAAGAACTTCTCACATACAAGAGGGAAAAGAAAGGTGAGAAGGGGTGCCAAGAAGAGGGATTAGAAAACAAGAGGAAATCTCAACTCTTGTTTCTTGGGATGAGATGAATTGTGAGCATAGGGGGTTTATATAGAGTTCAAAAGGGTAGAAAATGGCAAGTTTGTGGTGTTCTCCTTGTAGGAAACTTGCCAATTCTTCAAAATTTCGTGCCTCCCAAGTATAGGAGAATAACAAGTATATTTGGATATTTTTTTTGGAATTTAGAAACCAATTTTTGGATTTTTGGAATCATTTTTCTCAGATTTTTGGTTAATTTCCTGTTTTATTTTCGGAGTCTCAGATATGGATCGTCGGATCGTCCTCAAGCGCAGCATATGGTTCGCGATCAACGAAAAGCCTCTGGACCGTCAGATCAACCTTGAGCACAGCATGCAGATCCTCGTTCGCGATCAACAAAACGCGTCTAGACTGTTGGATCAACCTTGAGTGTAGCACGCCGATCCTCGTTTGTGATCAACGAAACGCGTTTGGGCCGTCGGATCAACCTCGAGCATAGCACACAGATATTCGTTCGCGATCAACGAAGCGCACCTGAGAATTGACCGTTGGATTGGGCAGATCGATCGTGGGCCGTTGGATCTTGATGATTCGGTGCATCCGGGTGTTGGTGCGGTTTTGATCTCGTTCATTGGATCTTTAGATCGTGCGGATTACACGTTTCTCGCCATTGGATGTAGTTTCTATTACCAAAATTACTTTCTAAGGTTTCTATTATCCGATCTTTGCTAATTATAAACCAAATTTCACTTTCTAATTTGTGTAAATATGGTTTATTGCACATATCTTTCTATTTTATTAATTTGTAATATTCTCTCCTTTCTAATTCTTTAATATTGTATTTATTAGATATTTTTTTATTTCTTTAATATTTTTTTATTGTTAACAATTAATAATCCATATTTCTCTATATTTTTTCATTTCTTCATTTCATATATTTTTCTCTATATTTATTTCATATTTTTATTTTCAGAGAGGTAAAATAATTATACATGTATATATATAATTCACTCTACTTATTTGATAATTAACTCCATAATTATTCCATTATATGCATAATTACAAAATAATTCTTATACAAATAATATTTGATAATTCTTCTTACCTTATATCCTTTGTTAGATCACCCTAATACTAAAATTTCATTTGCCTCCAATTATTTTAGAATCTTTCTCAATAAATCTTATTTTCTCGTTTTTCCTACATAATTTTCACTCAAGAGTCTCAAGACACCGTTACTTGCTTGTCAACTTTATTTATTTTTAAGTTATTTGACAAAATTATGAGGTATTACAGGTTTGGACATCACACACAATGAGAATCTTTCCATATACAATGAGGATGTTTTGCATTGATTTGGGCAAGTAAATCTCATGGTTTGGGCAACTGAGCTCATGGTTGCCCAGTGGGACTACTAAGGTTTCCAATCCAAGTGTGAACAAAATCTTTGAACCTTCTTTGCTTTTTTTTTATGTGTGTGAACACAATTAAAGGTTTAGAATGCATTCTGATCTATCTTGAATGTCCTCTATCTGTGGGGAAACATTCTAATATGTTGTGATTCATGAAATCAAATAAGTTTTTAATATGAGCACACAAAAACAAAGCTTTGGAATGTTTCCTATTTCTCTTGGATTCTCGTCCTTTTTGGCTCCATATGTGAGCATGAGGTCAGTTTGTATTTTTTTTTTATTTTTCCTAGGTGAAGGAATCTTTCTATATCTCTTTAAATCAACCACTCTCCACTAAATTTCTATCTTGGGTTTGTCACATGTGTGCCTACACACACATATGAGACGTTTTGTGTGTAACCTTGGTAAACATGATCATTTATCTTGGCACATGGAATCATTCTTCATGATTTCTATAGGTATGGGCATACTTGATCATTTACATGTGTAACAACTTGAGCCCATTACATATCAATATTGTCCCCACCTTAGCCACCACTGACTGGGTGTAGGGTTTTGTTCTTAGCAAGACTCAAACTTGAGTCTCCCAAAAGCGCTCAACACTAATAACCACCCGTGCATTTACTCATAGCCTAGTCTCAACTCTAAGGTCCAGCTTAATGTTAGCGGGAATTGTGAAATTTGGGTACTTAAGCCCCAGGTCCTAGGTTCACATCTCCACAGAGGTGAAAGAAAACCCCAAGGGGTGGGGACAGTACCTGGTGAGTCACCACATTCATGGTGTGTCCTAGATGTGCGGTGGGTCCGACCTATGTGGTGTGACAAAAAAAGGCGCCTTTTATGTAACACATCGACACATCGAACACACCAAGACACACCGCGTGACTCAAGGTACTGTCCCCTCCCCTTGTGGTTTCCTCGCCTCCGTGAAGTTTCGAACCCATGACCTAGGGCTTAAGTACATAGATTTCATGAAATTCGCTATCATTGGGCCGATAGCTCAATGGTAGCAGATTTCACGAAATCTATGTACTTAAGCCCCAGGTCATGGGTTCGTCACTCCGCGGAGGTGAGAAAACCCCAGGGGGAGGGGATAGTATCTTGAGTCACCCGGTGTGTCCTGGTGTGTCCGGTGTGTCGGTGTGTTACGACATGGCACATTGGATCATTCTTTATGGTTTCAAATAATGAAAACATCCCATCGAGGTTGAGTAGGGTGTGGGTGTACATGATCATGATATTCCACCCACGTGACTTGGACATGTTTAGGGGTGGTCATGCATTCATGGGTCTACAAAAATTTAATAAAAATTAATATCTCCTTATTTACAAGGAATTATGATTTATAACTTATATTTTTGGAATCACATGAAAAAACTTAGAATTTCAATATATGGATTGGCCAAATTGGTTTTCATTTACTTTCCTTATTTAGAACCCATTAAAGGCACTATAAAATGAAAATTCAAATCTTGGCCAATTATCCTAATTTTTGGATATGTTGTTTATTTTGTTAGTTCAAGTCATCTCATTTTATTCAGGTCATTTCAATTTTTCGAAGTACCCTAAATGCCAATTCTTTCTAATTTGGACCCCCTGAAGGGCGTTTGGCAAATGAAAACCGTAATCTTGACCATTGTTCTAATTTCTAAATATGTAGTCCAATTAGTTGGTTCATGTTACCATACTCTGTTTCAGGTTGTTTTGGGTCCCTAAGGGTCACCAAATGAGACTTTTGGAAACCTGCCAAATTTAGCCTTGAAATGAGATTGGTTTCATTTTGCACCCAATTTCACTAAATTGATCTTGAATTTTATTTAATTAAATACAGAGCTTTTAGGGTATTACAACCTTTGCTCCTTAGAAAAATTTTGTCCTCAAAATTTGTTTATAACTAAGGATTTCTAATAAATAGATGTGGATACTTGGTCTTCATTTCGCTTTCGAGTTCCTAGGTAGCTTTTTCCACCCCATGATGCTTCCACAACACTTTCATCAATAGAATATCCTTAGTTCTTAGACTTCGTGCTTTGTGATCGAAGATTTTGACTACTTCTTCCTCTTAAGTAGTATCATCTGGAACGTCAAGTTCATAATTTCTCTAATTTTCTATTAAGGTTTAAAGCATAAGACTTCAACATATCCTCTAGTGTCCAAGTGACTCTTTTAGACTTACTGACTTGATCTATGGATCTGATTGGCAAGAACTATGCCACTTTGATGAGACGATCCATAATTACCCATACGGTGTTTTCTTCGTAAGTCTTAGGGTATTCTTGGCATATAATCTATGGTTAGTATGCTTATCCCATTCATTTTTCCCCATCAGGCTTGTGAGCCATTCATCTTGCCTTTTGTTCATCCATGATCTGATGCAATAGGTCCAATGACAAGACTTGTGATAGAGATGGGCTTGTCTTTCATTTAAGGTCATACCTATCCTAAAGTTCTCAATCTATTGAAAGTTTTATTTGTTTTACCCCACCTCTGACTTAGTGGACTCTACCACACTGCAAGTCTCAAGATCGTTACCTCAAGTGACTAACACTTTCTTGAATATTCAAAGTGAGGCAACAAGAGTTCTTAAGGAAATTATTTTCATTAATTGAAAATCACAGGTACAAAACCTTATTCAAACCAAAATTCGTAATGCTAACACTTAGCAACCTTTAAGTAAAGGAACTCCATGCCACTAATCATATTCAAAATTTATTCTTCTATCCTAATAGTAGACTACTAGGGTTTTACTAAGGGTCTTGATCTTTTTGGGCCTCCACAACAAACATTCTAGCCTAGTTCTGACCATGACCCTTATTTTGCCCTTGGCATTTTGTTGTTGTTGTCTACCCTGAGAGCGATCATGTCGATGTCCTCCTCCCTTCGTGTTTTGTGGTTGAGTAGCGTAAGCGGTTGTAGTCGGGTAGTTTCTTGCCAAATGAAACTTCTGCCTGCACACATAGCGTAGTCCCTGCTTCCTCACCTGTTCTTTTAGTTCGCCATTATTTTGTCCCTATTTTTGAGTTTGTGGTGCCTTTCTACCACTCTCATTCTTTTTCTAGGCTTCTGGGTTCTTTGTTTCATTACTAGGCCTCTTATTCTTTCTTATCTACAACGTCCTTGTAAGTTCAGAGGCCCAATGTCATTATTACTTTTCGAATCTCAATCTTGAAACCCAGTGCGAACCTATTAGACTTCATTCATTCTTCCCTGATCAGTTCTTGAAAGAATTTGGTGAGCTTTGTAAACTTTCTCTCATACATAGCTAAATCCAAGTCCTTCTACAACTTCTTTTATGTAGCTTTCGAAAAAACTTTTTGTTCCTACTATAATGACTCGAGATTCATGTTTCTAGGTTCTCGATTTGTTCAGTGGCCTAAAGTTTTTCTTCTATGTTCTTTTCATGCATGGGTATAAGATTTGGTCTCAAAGCAAACAAATGTTAAAACATGCATACCACAATCATACAATCAAGCTAGCACATGAAGGTTCCAAGCTTCTACATAAGCTTTTAGGTTCAAGTGTCCCATAGCATTCTACCTTGTCCACTTAGGCTTTCACACAGAACAGAGCCGCACCCAAACAATTTTTCAAATTGCTCGATAACTAAGGTTCCCACGCCCACTATATCCAACTATTCCATACCAGCCAAGCATAGAGAAACTCGTTCTTCTAGAGTTACCAATCATTCACCACACATGGTCCATCATGCTCCGAGTCCAGTTTTCCTCCATAACCTCGAATTCTTATGCATCCCATACTATATAGGAATTGGAAGACATAGAAGCTTCCCGATCTTGTGTCCTGATCAAACAATTTTATATTTTTATACAGGTTTTCTTTTTGTAGCCTATGTCCTAAAGTTTTATGTTTTTGATCCACTATGCCACCCATGGCTACACCATGTTTCTACCTAAGGTCTTTCTCTGGACCTAGGGTTCAGTCTGGTTTACTCACAACCTCTGTCTAGTTAAGGTGCCACCTTTGGCATCTTTTTCGACTTCTAATCAATTTCTTGCCCTACTTTTTGACCTTCTAATTGTCTTTATATAGAAAGTAAGGGTGTTCTTCAACTCAGACAACTTATATAAACTGGTAAGACAACCTCCAGATCAGACGATGAGACTGAAGTGTACTTCACAACCATGCTTTCTAGGGCAGGATAACCCACTTCCCTTTCAATGTTTAGTTGTACTTGGGACAAGGCTTACCCATTATCAGATCAACTTGTTGTCTTTGTATCCAAACAAAACATTCCAAAAACATATATTCCTTTTTTGAAAATAGTTTCAAAATAGTTTTCAATTTCAAAATAAAAGGTAAGGCATTCAAAATTCTAACTCAAAACAAGGTAAAACCCTAATTGAATTTCTAATTTTTGTCAAGCAACTAATGTTTGACTTTCTAATTTTGGCCCAACAACACATGTTTAAGCTTGACTTTCTATTTCTAGCCTAACATATCTAATAGCTACGCTTTAACACCACCTTTATAACATCCCAACCACTTAAAAATAGGTTTAAACTCAACCACAAGGCAGATTGGGTCCTATATTACATTTACAAGTGCACAACTTCCATATCAATTCCTTTATTCTAACTCTCATTGAACCTTTCATAAGTGCTTCATCCAATTTAAACAAATTTAAATTCAATAAGGCACCTCAAGTAGAAAAAGGAATATATTTAGCTCTTTATTATTTAAAGAAAATAAAGAAGTACGTTATTGAATTCATAATCAAGAACTTGAGTACATAACTCTTTAATTAAAAAAAATTCGGCGGAAGTCTACAAATCAAAACTTGGGCAATATGCCCTTACAATAGAATTTTCAATACTCAAAAAGAATCTAGTATCCACAACCTTCATGGTTCATTCAATTTCCTGAAAAATAAAAGGAATGGAGTGAGCACATAACCTAGTGGATTATTCATTAGACAACTAATTTACTATTTAAAATCAATAACACGTCCAATTTCACACAGTTTCATGCGTTAAGTTATTTACACAATGTTTTGGTTTCAAGTTGACGTTATTATTGAAAGGAGGTCTATTCCCTTGATGTTCTTATTTTAGATACCCCTTTCTAGGTTAAAAAGACAATTCTTTTGTTACTTTCCATTAGATGCTACATACCAAGTATCCCTTAGTTGTGCCCCGCAACCCACACTCCAAGCATGTGATAAGAACACCCATAGCATCCCTATGGATCACTATGACAGTACGTGGTTCTTATCTGCACTTTCTTATGTTTAAGATCACATTATCGTTAAAAAATCAGAATATAAATTTCAAAATTTTAATGTAACACCCCAACCCCCGCTTTCCTTGAGTTTGGACATAACCACCATTATTTTAACGGTAGACTTAACCAATTGGCAGGTCGGGCTGGTGTTACATTTACAAGTGACACACACTTGACTTTTTATTTTTCAATACCACATGCCTTAGAATAAATTCAATAGTACAAATTCACATTTAATATAATTAAGGCAATTAAAGGTAAAGAAAAATCCAACTTCTTTATTAGTAAAAGAAAGTACATAACTTTGTAAACTATTACATTGTTGATCAATAATCTCAAAATAGAAATACTAGCTTTTAGCAGAAGTCTTGTTCAAAATTGGGCAACATGCCCTTACATTGAAAGGAAACTTTTAAGAAAATAGAAACTTGCTAAATCAAATACTATCTAATTCCCATAGCCTTCGTAATTTAATTTCTTGAAAAATAAAAGAGGAAGGGGTGAGCACAAAGCTCAGTGGATCTTTATCAAACAACCATTTTTGAAACTCAAAACAATAGCACATCCATAATTCAAACACTTGCATACATTAGGCATTTCAAACAACAAATTGTTTAAAGTTGTAATTTAGACCAAAAGGGTTTTTGAAGCCCTTGATGTTCTTTACTAAGTGTCTCCTTAGAGTGAAATGTGGCATCACATAGCCAATTTCATTGGACTTTTGGACTTCAAGGGAGCTTACCCACCAACCAAACACTTAGGTAAAAAACCATATGGACTAACCATATGAAAAGAACATCCATAGCACCCCACATGTGTGCTATGATGGTACGTGGTATTTATCACCATCATCTTTGTTAAATCACATATTCTAGAATCATAAAACAAGTTTCAGAACATGAGACTGGAATAAATAAATTCAATATATAATCAAACTGAAAATTCAATCATGGAACACTCAAAATCATGCATCACATATTGAAATAAACCTAAACATGATAATAGGCATGACATGATTAATATGCATGCATAAATTCAAATATGAATCAAATCTAAAATTGAAAAATATTTTAGCATGCTTAAACCGAAATTATTCATGATTTCAAAAATCAAACAACCAATGAACATGCTAGAACTTTGAATAAGAAAAAGGGGTGTAAGAGAAATCACTTCCACCTTAAATGCGTCCCTTCTACACACCTCTGAAATCCGGCAGAGTTTCATTGCTTCAAGTCTTCCAAACACTCAAGAACTCTTAAGAACACTCAAGAACACTCAAGAATAGTTCAAGATCACTCAAGAACTAAGGGGATTGCCAAGAAGAAGGCTAGAGAGATTCAAGAGGGACTAGTATGCTCTTGAATTGGGATGAGATGAATTGTGAGCATAGGGGTCCTTTATATAGAGTTCAAACTATTGTAAAATGGTAGGTTTTTTGGTGGGAAACTTGCAAAAATTCAAATTTTCGTGCCTCCCAAGCATAGGAAATTAGCAAGTTGGTTTGGAATTGGAAAACCAAGTTTATAGAAATTTTTTGAGATTTTTTTGAAATTTTTTCTAATTTTTTTCAGATTTAATTTTGGATTTTCGTTTAATGAATCAAAGCTTGAATCTCAGCTGTTGGATTAACCTCGATCGCATCAACAACATCACGAATTCTTTTTTTTTTGACGGATGGATCTTTGGCCGTTGGATCAGGCAAGTTCGATCTTAGACGTTGGATTATTCTCGAGCGCAGCACGACGGATCACGATTACGAGAACGACATTGATCTGGACGCTCCAATTAACCTCGAGTTTTGTACGCGCTCCAATTTTGCGATCAACAAAATGCTTATGGACCGTCCGATCTTCCTCGATCGCGATGTATTTGCGATTTCTAACTCTGACTTTTATCTGGCCCGTTGGATCTTCCTCGAACACAGTGTGCGGTCCGATTTCGTGATTAAGATCTGCACCCGTGATCTGGACCGTTGGATTGGAGAGATTGATTGTGCGCCATCAGATCTTGGTGATTTGGTGCTCCTAGACGTTGTTTAGGGCTTTGATCTCATTCATTGGATCGGACACATCGAGTTTGGACTGTTGGATCGTGTTTCTAATTACAAAATTACTTTCTAAATCTTCTAAATCTTCATGAGAATCCAACAGTTCAAAATCAATCTATGAAATCCAACGGACCGAGTTTAGTCTCCTGATTAAGATGATACGCGTCTCGAGGATAATCTGAACGTCCAGATCAAAGCCGCGTTGAACAATCGCGAACCAGATGCGCACACAGAACTCGAGGATCATCAAACAGTCCCAATCGAGGCGCTCAGAATCTATCGCGAACGAACACTACGATCGAGGAAGATCAACGATCCAAATCAAAGGTGCAAAACGATTTCGCGATTGTGATGCGTGCGTCGAGGAAATCGGACGGTCCTGATCAAAAACAAAAGACGAACTTCGCGATGCACACGCGAGTCGAGGCCCATCTAACGGACACGATTCGACCCGCCTTGATCTGTGCTATGATCGAGGAAATTCGACGATTTTGATCTAATCTGAATGCGTGTCTCGAGGCAGATCCAATGTTCCAGATGTCATCCGCCCGATCTGATCACGAAATGCATCCCGAGGCTGATCCGAGGGCTGAGATTAGATACGCTGATTAAAATTCGAGAAAATAACAGAAAATCCAAAATTTAATCCAAAAATAATACCAAAAAAATCCCAAAAAAATTCCAAAAAATATGGTTTCCAAGTCCTAACTTGCTTACCAACTTTCAAAGATTTGGGGGCACGAAATTTTGAGAATTTGGCAAGTTTTTAGCACAAACATGCCAATCTACACCTCTTAAAACTCTATATAGACACCCCCTATGCTCACATCTCATTCCATTCCAAGCAACAAGAGTTGAGTTGTCATCTTGTGCTTCTAGCCCTCTTCTTGGCATCCCTTCTCGCTTTTCTTTCCTCTCTTGTGTGTGAGAAGTTCTTTGGGTTTGGGAACTGGTTTTGGGTGATCTTCTTGGTGTTCAAGCTTTGGGAATCCTTGCTTCAATTTTGGAAGAAAAGCAACACAAGGTGGAAGTGATTTCTCA
>JAJIYU010008383.1:0-18148 GCA_030144865.1 Tinospora cordifolia | reverse complement strand
ACTATAACTCTAATTTATTTTATTTTTCATGTGTTATCCCACAATTTGCACCCAAAAGAATTTTGAAATTAATTTATTTAATTATTTGACAAAATTCTGGGGTATTACAATGTGCGGTGAATGATCGGTAACTCTGGCAGAACAGCTTTCTTTATGCTTGCTAGTATGGGATGGTGGATTATAGTGGGCTCGGGAACCTTAGTTATCAAGCAATTTGCGAAATTGTTTGGGTCCGACTCTATTCTGGGTGAAAGCCTTAGTGGAAGGGGTAGAGTGGTATGAGACACTTGAACCTGAAAGCTTAGGTGGAAGCTTGGAACCTTGTTGTGCTAGCTTGATTGTATGAATGCATGATATGCATGTTTTACTATTTATTTACTTTGAGAACAAATCCTATACCCATGCATGGAAAAAAAGAAACCTAGAAAAAAAACTTCTAGGCCATTGAATAAATTGAAAACCTAGAGACATGAATCTAGAGTCATGATAGTACGAATGTTTGACTAGGAAAATATTGACAACCTACTCGAATTGTAGAAAATGGTCGAAACAAGGAAGTACGCGACCCGATCCACCACCTTTGATGAGACTGAGTAACAAGAACAAGAACTGCCTACTAGAATGGAGGCAAGGATGGAGGCCATGATGAATGAGATGTCACAAAGGGTGCTAGATCAACTATTGAAGGAACTTCCACAAATAATCCTTTAGGTAGCTCCACAGCCTCAAGTACTTGAACCTACCTAGGTTCAACAGCCAACACCCGTGGCCCAAGATCCCGAACGTTAGAGGGCTCGGGAAGGTTTGGAGGATGAAAAACAGAGGAAGATGCTGATAGAGCTATAGAAGCTCCATCCTCCTTCATTTAATGGGGCTACGGATTGCATCTCAATAGACCACTGGTACTAAGAGATGGAGGAAATTCTCAATGTACTTAAAGTAACTCGGTCGAGACAGGTGGCACTGGCCACACACCACTTCAAAGGCTAGCCAGAAGTTGGTGGCATATGATGAGGATGGATCCTAATATAGATGGGGATGCCATAAGTTGAGAAAACTTCTCATAAATCTTTTACAAAAAGTTTTTTCCAGAGGCAACCTTGAGTAAGCTACAAGAAGACTTTGTTCGATTGAATCAGAGAGACATGACTGTAGTTGAATATGAAGGGAAGTTCACTGAACTAGCCAAGTTCTCCCCAGATCTGATTAAGGAAGAGAAAAGAAAGGCCAATAGATTTGCATAGGGTCTCAAGATGGAGATCTGAAAGATAGTTAAGACTCTGAGCCTAAAAACTTACAAAGACGTAATAGAAAAGGCCCTAACACTAGAACAAGAACTCAACCTAGAACAAAGGTTCAGGGGGAAGAATAAGAAGCCCAGGAGTGAAATTATCAAGGGGTTCTGAAGAACCACATACGCAGAAACAAGGGCAGGCCAAAAATGAGTTAAGGGAACAAGCAAGGAAGCAAGGGTTTTGTTTTGTGTGCCACCACAAGGGTCATATGGCTAGAGATTGTCCTAACGCATAGGTTCAAGCTCTTCAGCAACAACCACAGTAGGGAGGAGGTCAAAACAATCGTCCTCAGGGGGGCAAGAACAGTCGAATGCCAATTAGGGGCATAATCAAGGCCATGGGCAGAACCAAGCCAGAATGTTTGTTGTTGAGGTTCAGGAAAAATAGGTCCCTGTAGTAGAAGGTATATTTTTGTTGTTTATGTTGCCATGAAATTGTTGTTTGACTTGGGTGCTTCTAAATCTTTTATTTCTAAAAAACTAGCTGATAGGTTACAACTTGTGATGAAAACACTACCTGTGACTTTGAATGTGTCCACACCAATAGCGACCACTGTGACTTCAAAAAGAATGTGTAGTTGTGACCTAAGGTTTGGGGATAAACTCTTAATAGTTGACCTACGTACCTTACCTTTTTATGGCTATGATGTAATCTTGGGAATGGATTGGTTAGACCAATACCAAGCCTAGATAGATTGTCCTAAAAGTCGAGTGACCATAACTGTACCTTCTGCGAAGACCTATAGAATCAATAGGGATATGCGAAGATTACCAAGAAGTCCAACCATATCCATGTTGAACTACTCAAGGCAGAAGAATGATCTCGAGGAACTCTCTGAGGAAGAATTTGTTGAACTAAAGAGAATCCATGACCTAGCAATGGTTAGCGAGTACGAGGATGTGTTCCCAGACAACTTACCTAGACTACCACCTGCTAGAGAGTTAGAGTTCAAGGCTGAACTTCACCCTAGAACCAACCCTATCGCCATACGTTCTTACAAAATGGTACCAGTAGAACTGATCGAGTTGTAGTCTCAACTCGATGAGCTCCAAGAAAAAGGCTTTATCGAGCCAAGTGTGTCACCTTAGGGAGCTCTAGTATTGTTCGTAAAGAAAAAAGATGGTTCTATGAGACTTTGTGTTGATTTTCAGAAGTCAAACCAAGTTACAGTGAAGAATAAGTATCCTTTGCCAAGGATTGATGACTATTTGAACAATTGAGATGAGCCTCCCATTTCTCAATGATTGATCTTAGGTCAGGATATCACCAGTTAAGAAGTAAGGAGTTTGATATACACAAGATTACCTTTAGAGCAAGATATAGACACTTTGAGTTTACCATAATGCCCTTTGGTTTGACCAATGCCCTAGCAACATTCATGGACTTGATGAACCGAGGGTTTAGACAGTATCTTGAACAGTTTGTGGTGGTATTCGTAGATGACATTCTAATCTACTCCAAGTCAGAAGCTAAACACTAAGAACACTTCCAGATAGTGTTGGAGACCCTTAGAAGGCATCAATTTTATGCCAAGTTCAGCAAGTGTGAGTTCTGGATGAAGAGGTCAAGTTCCTTGGTGACGTAATATCAGTAGAAGGCATCTCTGTAGATCCAGAGAAGGTGGAAGCAGTTATGGATTGGAAGCAACCTAAGACAATTACAGAGATTAGGAGCTTCTTAAGTCTGGTTGGGTACTACAGAAGATTCATCCAAGATTTCTCCAAACTAGCAAAACCTATGACTAAGCTGAACAGAAAGGGAGCTAAGTTCGATTGGAATGAGAAGTGTGAACAATCATTCCAAGAACTGAAGAAGAGATTGACTATGGCTACTATCCTAGTAACTCCAACCCATGATGTTACCTATACTCTTTATACTGATGCCTCGCTGAGTGGACTTGGAACAGTATTGATGCAAGAAAGATAAGTAGTCGCTTACGCCTCACAACAACTAAAGGTCAATGAGAAGAATTACCCTACTCACGACCTAGAATTGGCAGCCATCTTATTTGCCTTGAAGATTTGAAGACACTACCTTTATGGTGAAAAATTCGATTTGTTTTCAGATCATAAGAGCTTGAAGTACATCTACACCCAGAAAAAGTTGAACCTTAGGCAACATAGATGGATGGAGTTCCTCAAGAACTATGATTTCTAATTACATTACCATCCGAGGAAGGCGTATGTGGTGGTTGATGCCTTCAGTAGAAAGTTCAACCACCAGGAGGAAGAAAGGGCTAGATGTACCAATTGATCGAAGACTTTAGGTTAGGGATAACCTTGAATAACAAGCAAGCCTACCTTTATAGCATGTCTTGCCAACCGCATCTACTCCGTCAGATCAAGGAGGAACAGAGGTAAGACAAATGGCTTGTAGGTCTGATAGAAGGAGTTGAACATTCTAAGGTTAGGTTAGATGCTAAGAATATCCTGAGGTTCGGAGGAAGGATCTGTGTCCCTCAGAATGGACAGAGTAAGCAAACCATACTGGATGAGGCTCATCAGACCAAGTATACAATGCATCCAGGTGGAGATAAGATGTACCAGAACCTTAGAAAGACTTACTAGTGGAGAGAAATGAAGAGGGATGTGGCTAACCATGTTGCCAAGTGCTTAACCTATCAACAAGTGAAAACAGAACATTAGAAACCCTCTAGAATGTTACACCCACTCCCTATCCCTGAATGGAAGTGGGATAACATTGTCATGGATTTTGTCAGTGGTTTGCCCATGAATCAGAAAGGAGAAAATATAATTTGGGTGATTGTGGATAATCTCACCAAAGTGGCTCACTTGTCAATTAGATCCACAGACCTAGTCAGTAAGCTAAGAGAAATTTATGTGAAAGAGATCGTCACGCTTCATGGTGTGCCCAAAACTATTGTGTTTTATAGAGACTTTCACTTCACTTCACACTTCTGGCAGAGTCTACAGAAAGAGATGGGTACTAAGCTCACCATGAGTGCAACATTTCATCCTTAGACGGATGGTCAGTCTGAAAGAGTTATCCAAACATTAGAGGATATGTTGAGGTCTTGTGTTTTAGACTTCAAGGGGAATTAGAGTAAGTACTTACAGTTGGCAGAGTTTGCCTATAACAATAGTTATCAAGCGAGTATTAAGATGGCTCCATTCAAGGTTCTTTATAGACGACCCTGCAGATCACCTACCAGTTGGGCTGAACTCAACGATCATGTATTAATGGGACCATATTTGGTGGAAGAAATGAATAACCAAGTCAAGTTAATATAGAAGAGGTTGCCTACAGCACAAGTTGTTAGAAGAGCTATGTTGACAAAAGGAGAATACCACTAGAATTCTAAGTTGGGGACAAGGTATTTTTGAGAATTAGTCTTCAAAAGGGCATCAAGAGGTTTGGATTCCAAGGAAAATTATCTTTGAGGTTTGTCGAATCCTTTGAAATACTTAGAAGAATTGGGAAATGTGCTTATGAGTTGGACCTAACAAACCAAATAACTTCAGCTCATAACGTATTCCATGTATCCATGTTGAGAAAGTATGAACCTGACCCATCTCACATCATCTACTGGGAGGAAGTAAATATTCAAGATGATGCTACTTATGAAGAAACAATAGTTAGAATCCTTGACCATAAAGTACAGAGTCTACAAACGAAGGATATCCCGTTAGTAAAGATACTGTGGAAACATCATGGGGTGAAAGAAGCTACCTGAGAACTCGAAAGTGAGATGATGTAACACCCCAACCCCCTAGAAACAGGTTTAAGCTCAACCACAAGGTGGGTTGGGTCCTATGTTACATTTACAAGTACACAACTTGCATCTCAATTCCTTTATTTAAATACTTATTGAAAACGTTCATGGATACATCACAATGTATTAAATTTCAATTCAATAAGGCTATAAAATTAGATAAAGAAATACTTTAAACTCTTTATTTATTCAAATAAAATAAAGAAAGTTACATTCTTAAATCAAAACTTGAGTACATAATTCTCAAAACTTAAATAAATTTCAGCGGAAGTATTAAATTTAAAATTTGGGCAACATGCCCTTAAAATAGAACTTTTAAAACTTAGAAATAATTTAATATCCATGGCCTTCATGATTCAAGTCAATTTCCTGAAAAATAAAAGGAAGGGATGAGCACATAGCCCAATGGATCATTCATTAAACAACTAAGTTACTATTTCAAATCAATATCACATCCAAATTTAAGCACTTTTATGCATTAAGTGATTCAAGCAACTTTTTGGTTGCAGTTGACATTAAGACTTAAAGGGCTTCTACTCCCTTGATGTTCTTAATTTAGATACCCTGTTTTAAGTGGAAAGACATTTCTTTGTCACTTTCCATTGGATGCCACATACCAAGTATCCCTTAGTTGCGCCCTGCAAAAACACACTCCAAGCATGTGTTAAGAACACCCATAGCACCCGTACGGGTCATTATGACAGTACATGGTTCTTATCTTCAATTTCTTATATTTAAGAATCACATAATCATAAAAGAAATGCAAAATGTAAATATCAAAATTTTAAACAACCAAGAAAGTTTAAAAACATTACATCGCATGCTTGAAATATTGAATTAAATGCTAAACATGAATTCTAAGCATGGCATGCTCTCACGAGTAATTAAAACATAAAAACATGCTAACTAAAATTAAAATATGATTAAAAATGCTAAAACTAAAATAAGACATGCTGAAAATTAGAATTTAAACAAGCATGAACATGCTAGAAATTTAAAATAGCAAAGTAGAAGTTTAAGAAATCCCCTCCACCTTAATCTGAATTTTTGTTGAATTCGGCAGAGGTTCATCTTATCAACCACTTTCAAAACTTTAAACCACCAACAAGAATACTTCAAACACTCTATAAAATACTGAAATAAGAACTTGTCACACAAGAGAGAAAAGAGAGTGAGAAGAGGTGCCAAGAAAAAGGCAAGAACAAACAAAGAGGGAAGTGTCAACTATTTTCTTTGGGATGAGATGAAAGTGAGCAAGGGGGTTTATATAGATGTTCATGAGAGCATATAGGATGTCCTAGGGTAGCTCTGGCAACTTCAAAAGCTCACAAAAATTTGGGCAAGTTTCTATACGTAAAGGGGATGGTTTGCGTAAAGAGGGCAAGTGTGCTCATGGTTGGCAAGTCGGACCATTATGGCTTTCTATTTCAAAAGATATGAGTATAATCTTATTTTCTAACTATGTGTGAACACAAAAGAGGTTTAAATCATATTCTCATTCAAATGGGACGTCCCCTATGTGCTCATAGCAACTTTCCTTTTTGGTTTCCTTGCTTGCTTATCACACAAATACACAAGGAATACTTTCCCATTTTCTTATTTCTTGGACATCAAGTATGGGTGTACAATATCAAATTTGAGGGGACACCATATAATAGTCAAAGATGCTCATCTTGGTTCCAAGAAACAATTTAAATAGGGTCACTCACATGTGTGCACACACACATGTATGTGGTTGGGCCGATTTTGGCTTAAGTAGGTGTGGGTGTACACAATCAAGTGGGAGTGGCCTTTATTTTATGGGTTCAAAAAAATCAAATAAAAATTAATATCTCGTTATTTACATGCAATTATGATTTATATCATATAGTTTTGGAATCACATGAACCTAATGCACATTTTAAGGTATAGTTTGGCCCTAAATGATTTTCCTTCAAAAACTTTCCTTATTTTAAGACCCACTGAGGTCACTAGGCAAATGAAAATTCAAATCATGGCCAATTGTGTTCTGATTTTTGGATATTTCATTCATTTTTTTTAGTTCATGCCATTCCATTTTGTTTTGGATCATTTCGATCCCCTGAAATACCCTAAATGACAATTCTTTCTAATTTGGACCCCCTCAAGGGCATTTGGCAAATAAAAACCTTAACCTCGACCAATTGTTATAATTTTTGGATATGTTGTCCCCGTAGTTGGTTCATGTCATCTTACTTCATTTCAATTTGTTTTGGGTCCCTAAGGGGCACTAAATAAGAGTTTTGGAACCTGCCAAATTTAACCCTGAAATGAGCCCGGTTTCATTTTGTACACAAATTTCATCAAGTAAATGATAAATTTCATTTAATTGAGTACAAAGAATTTAAAGTATTATAGATGAAGACCAAGTATCCACACCTATTCACTAGAAATCCTTAGTTATGTACAAATTTCAAGGATGAATTTTTCTAAGGAGGGTAGGTTGTAATACCCTAAATTATTTATACTCAATTAAATGAAATTTATCATTTATTTAGGAAATTTGGGTGCAAAATTAAACTAGGCTCATTTTAGGGTTAAATTTGGCAAGTTTCCAAACTCTCATTTAGTGCCCCTTAGGGACTCAAAACAACTTGAAATGAAGTAAGGTGACATAAACCAACTAAGGGGACAACATATCAAAAAATTAGAACAATTGGTCAAGGTTAAGGTTTTCATTTGCCAAACGCCCTTCAAGGGGTCTAAATTAGAAAGAATTGTCATTTAGGGTACTTCGGGGGATTAAAATAACTCGAAATGAAACACAATGACATGAACTAACAAAATGAATGACATATCCAAAAATTAGAACAATTGGCCAAGATTTGGATTTTCATTTGCCAAGTGACCTCAGTGGGTCTTAAATAAGGAAAGTTTTTGAAGGAAAATCACCTAGGGCCAAACCATGCTTTAAAATGTGCATTAATTCATGTGATTCCAAAACTATAGGATATAAATCATAATTCCATGTAAATAAGGAGATATAAATTTTTATTTAATTTTGTAAACTCATGAAGTCATGGCCACCCCTAACATGTGCAAGTTATACGGGTGGTACCGTACCCAAAACTCCATGGGATGTGTCCATTATTTGAATCCTTGTAAAATGATCTCATGTTCCATGAAAATGATTCAATACACCCACAATGGTAGATGTTTTATATGGTTTAGAAACCATGAGACATGATTCCATATGCACCCCCACTTGATTGAGTATACCCACACCCACTTAAACCAAAATTGGCCCAACCATGTACATGTATTTGTGCACTCATTTGAGCAACCCTATTTAGATAGTTTTTTAGAACCAAGATGAGCATATTTAACTATTATATGGTGTCCTCTCAAATCTGATATTGTACACCCATGCTTGATGTCCAAGAAATAAGAGAATGGGAAAGTATTCTTTGTGTGTTTGTGTGATGAGGAAGCAATGAAACCAAAAATGAAACTTTTCATGATCACATATGGCACATCCCATTTGAATTAGAATATGATTTAAACCTCTTTTGTGTTCACATATAGTTAGGAAACAAGATTTTACTCATATCGTTCGAATTACAAAGCCATAGTGGTCTCACTTGCCAACCATGAACACACTTACCCTCTTTATGCAAACCATCCCCTTATGAGTTTGGAAACATGCCCAAACATGGTGAGTTGCCCTAGCTGCCCTAGATGCCCCCTTGCGCTCATGAACACCTATAAATACCCCCTCTTCCTCACATTCATCTCATCCCAAAGCAAAAAGTTGTCACTTCCCTCTTTGCTTGTTCTTGTCCTCTTCTTGGCACCCCTTCTCACTCTCTTTTCTTTCTTATGTGAGAAGTTCTTATTTTAGTCTTTTAGAGAGTTGTTGAAGTAGCTTTGTTGGTGATTAGAAGTTCTTGAAGTTTCGAAAGTGGTAGATAAGGGGAACCTCTATCGGATTCTACAAAGAAACTCGGATTAAGGTGGAGGAAATTTCTTGAACTCCTACTTTGCTCTTTCAAATTTCTAACATGTTGATGCTTGTTTGAATTCTAGTTTTCAGCATGTTTTATTTTAGTTTCAGCATGTTTAATCATATTTTAATTTTAGTTCAACATGTTTTTATGTTTTAATCACTCATGAGAGCATGCAATGCTTAAAATCCATGTTTAGGATTTAATTTAATGTTTCAAGCATGCTATATAATGTTTTCATGCTTTCTTGGTTGTTTAAAATTCTAATATTTACATTTTGAATTTCTTTTATGATTATGTGATTCTTAAATATAAGAAATTAAGATAAGAACCATGTACTGTTATAGTGACCTGTATGGGTGCTATAGGTATTCTTAACACATGCTTGGAGTGTGTGGTTGCGAGGCGCAACTAAGGCATACTTGGTATGTGGCATCAAATGGAAAGTGAAAAAGAAATGTCTTTCCACCATAAACAGGGGTATCTAAATTAAGAGCATCAAGGGAGTAGAACCCCTTTCAGTCTTAACGTCTACAACCAAAAAGTTGCTTGAATCACTTAATGCATGAAAGTCTTTGAATTTGGATGTGCTATTAATTTGAAATAGTAATTTAGTTGTTTAATGAATGATCCACTGAGTTATGTGCTCACCTCTTCTTTTTATTTTTCAGGAATTTGAAATGCATAATCAAGCTTGCTTAAGAATTAGAAAGTTTATTTTTAGAAAGTTTCTATGTAAGGGCATATTGCCAAAATTTTGAATAGTGACTTTTGATAAAATTTACTTTTAGATTTTATAGTTATGTACTCTTTTTTTTATTATATGAATTCAATAATGTATTTCTTTTTTTTGAATAAATAAAGAGTTTGAAGTTTTCCTTTATTCACTTGCATTATCTTGTTGAAAATTAAACTCAATAAAGGTATATTTATGAGTATTTCAATAAGTGTTAGAATAAAGGAATTAAGATGCAAGTTATGTACTTGTAAATGTAACATAGGACCCAACCTGCCTTGTGGTTGAGCTTAAACCTATCTTTTGGGGGTTGGGGTGTTACATAGTATGATGTATAGGAAGTGAGAAAAATATTGTAGATATTTTGACTTAGACATTTCCACTACTACTACACATAGGAAAGACTGATATATATATATATATATATATATACATTTATTTATTTATTTTGACTTAAATGTCTACTGCAATTATTTGTTGGTACATTCGCATCTCTGGTGATTATTCTAAGGAGGTTGTATGTGTAGAAATAGAAGAAAGCTTAATAGTATTTTGGTGAGATCGGCTTGCAAGTGGGCTTGTCAGGGCAATGTGCCGATTGGTTCGTCCCTCACCTTAAGGAAGGGATCCCGACAAAAATCTTGCACTAATTTTTGCCCTACTCTCATACTATTGGACACAATGTTTAAAAAACTCTAAACCTAAGAAAACAAATGCATACATACAAATCAAACCCCTAAATCAAAAACAATAATGATTGTAACATAAAAGAATGAAATGGAGATTGGATGGAAGAACAATTACCTAAGAGAAGATGATCTAAATTATTGCTATAACAAACCAAGAGCCGAGCAGTTGATGATCTATTACAAGTATTGTGTGGACGTATGACAGAGAAAACGTCAATCTCCACAATAAAAAGAAAAATAGAGCAAAGTCTTGGGTGCAAAGTTGAAATCAATCTCCACTATAAAACCAACCATCAAATGCGTACACCTCTATTATAGAGGCCGATTGTGTGAGAGAGACATCGAGAGGTTCAAAGATTTATGAAGATGGTCATAAAGATGTTGAAAAAATAGAAAACTTAGAACATTCACACAAAAAAAATGATGATGACAACGAACCTACTCCCGTTCGAGAAGATAAAGCTATTCACATTGGAGAAGATGAACTCTGCTACTTTTTTGCAGAGAAACTTCCTTCGTGTAGAAACTTCAATGAATTAGTGTGTAAAACTTCCATGAATTAGTGTGTTAGGGCAAAGAAAGGAACGAGAAAATCATGGATGAAACATCCACAAATTAGTGCATTAGGGCAAAAGAAAGGAACAAACGACTGACAAGAATGAATGAAAGGAAAGGACTAGAAATAAGCATGTCTTGGCAAAGAAAATAACGAAAGAGTAGAGGTATAGGCAGGAAAGAAATAGTTTAGACGATAAAAATAGAGGGCAGGAGGGAAAAATGAATTGGCCACAATAACAACTTATATTGACAAGTTGCATTTATATAAACTATAGCTTAGAAAAGATGTTATTATAAATATAAATAACAACTTACAATTAGACAATCAAAATAGAGGGCAGGAAGGAAAAATGAATTGGCCACAATAACAGCTTATATGGACAAGCTACATATATATAAACTATAGCTTAGAAAAGATGTTATTATATATATATAAATAACAACTTACATAAATTATCATTATTGTAATATATATTTTTATTAAATTAATTATAACTTAGACGACAAGCTATTATTGCTTAATAACTACAACATTCAAACACATGTCGTTGAAAATAACAGGTGCATTTCATGAAAATATCCACGATTGAGGCGACAAGCCATTGTAAATAAATTAATTACATCATTTTGCAACACGTTATGAAATGTGCTATTATATTTCTGCAGTTTCTTTTATATTAACTACGATTTAGCCAACAAACCGTCATTTTGTATTAATAGCATACATTTAACGACTTGTTTCACATGCAATAAAAGGCTATTTTAAATTATATAAGAGAGTTTTTAACATCATGCTCTTAATATATGTCGTTATACATATATTTTAACAACTTTAATAAGTACATGCCATTAAAAATAAGTTGTTAAAAGTTTTTTTTTTTTTTGAAATGGTATTTGCTCCAATTATTAGCATGAAGACTATGTGCATGTCAATTGTCATAGCTACTTGGAAACATTGGACGATTCATTAGATAGACATGATATTTACATTTTTGAATGAATTTAAAGGAAGAAGTTTATGTGAAGTAGTTAGACGAGTATGAAAAGTAGAGAATAAAGAAAACACTACATAGGTTGAAGTAAACTCCACATGCTTTAAAATAAAAGAGTTGATTACTTCTTTCACATTTTAATGTGTGGTTATGAACATCTTTTATATTTTAAGATTGATGTATCTACAACTCCATGTTAAATGTTTATTTTAATTGATTATTTGAATTTCACTGGCAACAATATCAACATGATTTAAAAGGTCAAAAACATTATGATGGAAGAATTTAAGATGACAAATTGTAGTATCATATCATATTTTCAGTAGTCTCAGCTTGCAACTATGTCAACCAGCATACTTTAGTGGTCGTTTTAGTCTCTAATGGTTGGGGTATTCGACCAGAGACTTGCACATTCTTAAAGAGGGCAATGAGAGCTTTTCAAAGACTCCAAGATCATTCAAAACAGATATGAGAGGAGGTAGATATGAGAGCTTGAAGTTGAGTGTTTGCAGTTAATTTTCTGTAAAATGTAGGTTTGTTGTAGCTTGGGGGGATGTTGGCATGGATCAACTCGTGCCAAGTGACCTGGGGGAGGCCTAGCATGGTGCTCTTGCCTGCCGAAGTTGCAGGGACTGGTTAGCGGCAGTGTCAATGGCTAAAACCACTAGCCAAAACGATGGGAAAACCAAGTTTCACCTGATTTTTCGCCTGGAAATGAGGAAGAGAGGAAGAAGAAAAGGGGAGAAGAAGAAGAGGCAGGCACGTGGGCTGGCCCACGCACCAATTTGGCCCGTGCTTCTACGTGGCCCTCCCAAACAGGCCAAGGCCCATGCGCCTTGGCCCGTTTGGGCTTGAAACAAGTTTTTTTTTCTTTTATTTTCTTTCTTCCTTTTCTTATACATATATACATATTATAAATGTATGTGTGTGTGTGTGTATATATATATACACATTTTGTCCTCCTTTGCTAACTCTCATTATTATTATTATTATTATTATTATTATTATTATTATTTTACATACATTCAACCCAAAAATAACATTTTTCTCTAAAAAGTCAAGTGATTACCCAAAAATTCATTATTCATCTATAAAAATTCAAATAAATTCTTCAAAAATCTTATTTTTTTCCAAAAAATCACATTCTTCAAAAATTTATGCATCCTCTTCCTGAAAATCATATTTTTCAATTAACCTAATTTTCATCAATTAAATGGATAAAATTAAAAAAATTGAGAAAAATCATATATTTTCATTAAAAATTCTACAAAATACGTGAAAATACATACATCATCAATTAAACTTAGTGTTTGAAAATATGGGTTGCTACAGTCTACCTTCCTTATACAAAATTTTATCCTCAAAATTTACAATGATGCAGATAATACGAGTCAAAGAGCAATACTCATCAACTCAAGATAACGTCGGATCATAAAATCTTCACTCTCCCATGTATCTTACTTAGCACCATGGAACTGCCAACGAACTCATACCATCGATATCTCATTGTTGCACAACTTCCTCACAACTCGATCGATGATGGACATAGGAATCTCATCATATGTATAGTCCTCTTGCAACTCAATGTGCCTCCAATCAGTAACATGCGAGGGATCGAGGTGATACTTCATTAACATAGAAACGTGAAACACGTTATGCACACCCAATAGCTATGGTGGCAATGCTAGCCGATAAGCAACATGGCCTATTCTCTCAAAGGATCTCAAAATGCCCAATATATCTCGATGTAAGCTTCCCTGAAATCCTAAAGTATGTTTGCCCCTTTCGAGGCAAAATACAAAGGAGGACATGGTCGCCAACCTCAAGCTCAAGGACCCTTCTTCGGTTATCAACATAAATTTTTTGTTGGTTTTGCGCGACCTTCTGATTTTGTTTGATCTTCTGTATCTTCTCATTCTCCTCTTCTATGAAGGCAAGGCCCAAGATTGCTCTGTAATTAGTCTCAACCCAACAGGTAGGGAATCTACATGATTAACCATACAACGCCTCAAATGGTGTCATCCCTATGCTCGACTGGTAGTTGTTATTATAGGCAAACTCACACAAGGCCAAATGATATTCCCAACTACCATCGAAATCTATAATGTAGGAGCATAACATATCCTCCAAAATTTGGATCACTCACTCAGACTGACCATCAATCTGCGGATGGAATGTTATGCTTAGGTTCACCTTCATCGCTAACTAAGTCTGGAATGCCTACCGAAATTGGGACATGAACCTTGCGTCCCTATCGAACACAATAGACAAGGGGAGCCCATGAAGCCTCATAATCTATATAAAGTAAAGATGGCTTAAATGTTCTACTGAATCCTTAGTATTCATAGGAAGAAAATGGGCTAACTTTGTCATACAATCCACAACTACCCAAACAATATCGTGCCTCCTTTGTGTACGGGGTAGTCCTATACAAAATCCATGGTGATGTGTTCTTATTTTCACTCTAGTATAGATAAGGGCTATAAAGATCCACTGGGCCTTTGGTGATCAGCCTTAACATGCTGGTACGTATCACATCTCTAGATGAAGACTGTTGTGTCTTACTTCATCCCGAGTCATCAATATGTGCGTTTAGCATCTTGGTACATCTTATTGGCACCCAGATGAACAATGTAATCCTTCGAGCACACTACGTCTAAGGCTAGCATCATTTGGTACCTAGAGTTGTCCCCTGAACCTCAATGCATCCTATGAATCGAGTGACCACTCTCCATGAGAAGTGTCATCTGCCCAAGCTCTGAGCATATCATAGTTTGCATAACGAGGCTGTCCCTCCATGATCTCCTGAGCCTGAACTGGTCAGGCTGTAATATGTGCACTGACTCTGGCTTCGGAAGATGACTCATGGATACTCATAATCGTAGCAAAATCAATCATCATCTACTCATGAGACATGTGTCTAGCTAGGCATGTAGTCTCGACCCATTTCCTTCTCAAAACATTAGCTACTACATTAGCCTTCCTCGGGTGGTACTCAATAGTAAAGTCATAGTCCTTCAACAGCTCCATCCATCGCCTTTGTCTCATGTTCAAATCCTTCTGTGAAAATAAATACCTAAGGCTATTGTGATCCAAGTAGAGCGTAAAACATTCACCATAAAGATAGTATTGCCATATCTTGAGCGCGAATACTATTGTTGCCAACTCTAGGTCATGAACAGGGTAGTTTCTCTCATGAACTTTCGACTGTCATGAGGCAAAAGCAACAACCTTGTCATCCTGCATCAACACAGAGCCTAGGCCTATTTGTGATGCATCAGTGTATATAGTCAACTCTCGACCGGGCTTTAGCAACACTAGCACTGGAGCCGATGTCAATCTCTACTTAAGCTCAAGGAAGGCATTCTTGCACTCATCAGTCCATACAAATGGAGTATCCTTCTTGGCTAGCTTCATCATCGGAGCTGCGATCCTCGAAACGTTTTGGATGAAACAGCGATAATAGCCTGCTAAACCCAAGAAGCTACGAATCCCAGTCACTGTGGTAGGCCTTGGCCAACTGATAATCACCTCCACCTTAATGGGGTAAACAAAAAAACCCTTAGTTTTAACCATGTGACCCAAAAATCAGACCTTTGATAACCAAAACTCACACTTGCTGAACTTAGCATACAACCTATGCTCCCTCAAGGTCTGCAATGCGATCCTCAAGTGTTCGGCATGCTCCTCACAAGACCTCGAATAGATCAAGCTATCATCGATGAATATGACCATAAAGGCATTGAGATATGGTCGAAACACTCTGTGCATGAGGTCCATAAACATAGTTGGGGCATTTGTCACATTGAACGGCATGACTAAGAACTCGTAGTGCCCATGTCTAGTGTGAAATGCAGTCTTTTGTATATCTTATTCCTTGACTCTCAGCTGATGGTACACAGATCTCAGATCAGTCTTCGAAAACACTCTGGCACCTCTAAGCTGATCAAATAAGTCGTCAATATGTGGAAGAGGATTGTAACACATCGACCCCCATTTTCTTAATTGGACTTAACCATTTAGTCAATGGACTTACCCATTTAGACAATAGATTTAACCAGTTGGCGGGCCGGGCCGGTGTTACTTTACAAGTGACACACACTTGACTTTCTAATCCCAATGTCCATAACTTAATAAAAAATGTACAAGGTTACATTATAAGAGATAAAAGGAAATTCATACTCTTTATTTAATCATAAAGAAGAGTACACAAAAATAAAAATGTCTACAGCGAAATTAAAGACACAAGTGGGCAAACATGCCCTACATAGAAAATTTCAAGATAAAAGGACTCTAAAGGGAGACGTCCCACATTCTTCTTTACAGGTTCAAATTCCTGAAAAATGTTAAAGGTAGAGTAAGCACAAAGCTCAGTGGATCTTAAACAACTATCCTCATATTCAAGACATTAACACATACATATTCCAACCACTCAAACATTAGGGTGTTTCAAGCATTTCGATTGTGTAAGTTGTAATTTAGACCAAAAGAGTTTTTCAATCCTTGATGTTCTCAACTAAGTGACTCCTTAGAGTGAAATATGACATTTCTTAGTCTATTTCATTGGACATTGGACTCAGGGATTCTAACCCACCAACCAATCACTTAGGTGTTATAAACCTCATGAACTAATCATAAGAAGAAAACACCGTAGTGCTACTCAAACAACTATGATGGTGTAATACCCCGAAATTTTGTCAAATAATTTAAAATGAGTAAAATAAGTTAAATAAATAAATTTCAAAGATTTTAAGAAATTTTGGGTGCAAATTGTGGGTTGGCACATGAAAAATAAAATATAATAGAGATATAGAAAAATTAAGCAAATAAGACCTTAATTTGATAATTAAATGAAAATTAAGGTTTAGTAGAATTAATTATGAAATTTAAGGAGTTGCTTAAGAAATAAATAGAAATAATACACATATAGGTTAATATGTGTATGAATAAGGTGTGTGTTAGCACAATAAATGTTAATACTACATATTATAGGAATATGTGCAATTAAATAAAAATGTAGTGTACATGTATTTTTAAAAATAAATCAAACATTATATAAGTATTAATTAATAATTACATAAATTATTATCTGAAAATGAAATAAGAAATAAATAAAAATACATGGGAAAGGAAAATGTAGATTATTATTAAAATATTAAAGAAATGAAAAAAATATCAAATAAATGTAATATAAATTATTAGAAAGGGAAAAACATTAGTAAGTCCATAAAATAGAATGATTTGTGCAATACAACCAAATTTTTATCAATTAAAAAGTGTATAATTGTTAAAATTCGGATTATAGAAGCTTTAGAAAGTGATTTTGTAATTAGAAACACAATCCAACGATCCAAACTCGATCTGTCCGATCCAACGAATGAGATCAAAGCCCTAAACAACGTCTAGGAGCACCGAATCACCAAGATCTGACGACGCACAGTCAATCTCTCCAATCCAACAGTCCAGATCACGGGTGCAGATCTTAATCGCGAAATCAGACCGCACACTGTGTTCGAGGAAGATCCAACGGGCCAGATCAAAGTCGGAGTCAAAAATCGCGAATACACATCGCGATCAAGGAAGATCGGACGGTCCAGACGCATTTCATTGATCACGAAATCGGAGCACGTACAAAACTCGAGGTTAATCCGAGCGTCCAGATCAAAGCCATTTTCGTAATCGCAATCCGTCATGCTACGCTCGAGAATGATCCAACGCCTGAGATCGAACCCGCCTGATCCAACGGCCGAAGATACATTTGGGAAAACGAATTCGTGATCTATTGATGTGATCAAGGAAGATCCAACGGCTGCGATTAAGCTGCTCTAATAAATAACCGAAAATTCGAAATTAAATCTGAATAAAATCCAAAAAAATCCCAAAAAATTTCTATAAACTTGGTTTTCCAATTCCAAACCAACTTGCTAATTTCCTATTCTTGGGGGCACGAAAATTTGAATTTTTGCAAGTTTTCCACCAAAAAAACTTACAATTTTACACTAGTTTGAAGCCTATATAAACCTCCCCATGCTCACAAATCAAATCATCCCAAGCAACAAGAGTTGAGTTTTAATCTTGTGCTTCAAGCCCTCTTCTTGGCACCCCTTCTCACTTTTCTTTTCTCTCTTGAGTGTGAGAAGTTCTTGGTTTGGGGATTCTTCTTGGGTGATTGTCTTGGTGTTT
>JAJIYU010008382.1:0-18041 GCA_030144865.1 Tinospora cordifolia | reverse complement strand
GACCCACACCCGGCCGTCGGGGCAATCGTCTGGCCGCGATGAGTAGGAGGGCGCGGCGGTAGCTGCAAAACCCAGGGCGTATATATATATATATATATATTGCTATAGAAAAATAATACTTTGATGCATTTTATATTTTATAAAATATACAAGTATTTTGTTTTTTAATAAGAACAAGGGGTATAATAAATCGATTAGGTAAAAAATAATGAGGAACATATACAAACATGCTTTTATAATAAATTACAAAGTGGTCAGTTTTCACCATACGTAGTATAATTCAATTTCTGAAAGTGGAAGCAAAAGACAATCGATCTCCTTCAAGAATATTTGAAATGAATATAGTTGATACCAATCAAGCTCTTTATGAATATATCCACTAGCAAAGTCAAACTGGAAAAGTAATTTTGTAGTTGTGTGTGTGTCTATACATATTAAACCAGGAGCTATACATTGGTGATTTTTTAAAAAGGATACATCCACATCTTCCAATGCAAATGGTCGCACAAAGAGCAACACCTCCATCGTAAGGTTAATATGGCTTGCTAAGATTTACGGCAATTTACGTCCACTAGTTTTGAATGTAAATGTTTCAAAATATTATATTTAAGAATATCATCCACACAACTTGCTATTTGCTTTTATGGCATACCATAACGCGAGTAACACGACGGGAGAAAAGTTACGTTTACATTGTCCTTGCCACAACCAAAAAATTAAAAATTAAAAATTAAAAATAAAATTAAAAAACGTAATTACGTAAGAAAACATTAGTTTATGAATGAAAATAAATAGACGATTTGAAAATTTTAATTTATCTTAAATTACTTTAATTAAAGTTAAATGAAAAAATTATATTCATTTAAAATAACTTACTATGCAATTTCATTTCCCGAGTAGTTAATTGTTTTAAATAAATATAAATTTCTTATTTTAATTTTAATTTGAACGATTTAAGATGTATTGAAAAGTTTTTTTTTTTTAACTCATTGTAAATCGTTTAATTTAGATTAAAATGAAACAGTTATGATTATTTGAATATTTTGCTATTAATTTTTTATAAAAATTGGTAAATTTGAAAATAATTTTTTTTAATTTGGTGAATAAATTAAATAAGGACTTTTGATCTAATTTTAAGAAGTAAAGGACATTCAATCTAATTCTTAAAACGTTTAGCCATTAGGGCGTAATATCTAACCATTGCTATGTCAGAATTTGTCAAATATCATTAACAAAACTGCAATTTTAGTTGACTTGATGCAATTCGGCCAACTTGATGACAAATTTGTGGAGTCCACATGATCAAGCAGAATTTGTGTTTAAATGAATTACATTTATTTCAATATGGAAGTTTTGGTTCTTTTTCAAGTAAGATGAAAACAAGGTCAAATAAGGCTAAATTAGCGTCAGAGTTAGCTAAGAGTGGTTTCTTACACACCAAATGTTTTGGCTCTTCCACCTCTAGTGGTGATGGTTTGAGGCAAGTGGGAGAATCCTTAAGTTTGAACTTGAGATTTGTGCCTTAATCCCAATTACCTTCCTGGAGCTTCCACCCTTTCTTTTCCTTTTGTCTTCATCTCTTTTTTTTTTTTTTTTTTTTTTTTTCTGAAGTCCCTTATTTTCTTTTTTCAAGATCCTTTTGTTAATTTTGTTACACATTTCCCACTTTCTTTAATATCATGTGGAACACTATAAAACCCCATAAGTCCCAAAAAACTTAATTAAATAATTAATAAAATAAACGTTAGAATAATTAATGAATAATTTTCATAAATCACAATCTTTATGAAATAAGAAAACAAATTAAAATTAAACACATAAAAATATAGGGTTTAAAGTTCTTGCGTAACATAGAATCTCAAGACTAGACACGTGGAACTTGAAAAGGAAATTTGACATCAAGGGTAAATTAGTCATTTTACCTGATGAGGGTAAAAGTGTCATTTTATGCTAAATATACTCCTACAAGCTCATGGTAAAGGCTACATGAATACTTGACTTACTATTAACTAATTTTGATTACTTAGAAACAAAAAGGTAATTTTAGTAATCAATGGATAAAATGGTATTTTCACATTAATTGTACCTTGTAGAAATTCATGAAAATAATATTAAGACAAAAATGATAAAAAATGACAAAATAAGACTTTCAATAAGAATTGTCAAATTGTACAGCATAGATACGGCAATAAGTAATTATCCAAAAATTAGAATTTTCACAAATTAAACTGAGACATATGGCAAGTATGCATGGGGTGTTTCACAAGATTAAATGGCACCATGCATAATTAAAACACCATCAACCCAGGGAGAGAATTAATTTAAAATTTTCAAATATAAATTCAAATTTGCCATAATATTATATAATGTTATCTTAATTAACCAATAGATAAATGAGATTCTCTCTGTAATGTCACCATATAGGAAAGATCTAAATAGTAAGAAAACAAAAAGAATATATGGGAGAATAAGTAAGTGATATCGTATTTGAATTACTTCCAAAGACAAGAAATTGACAAGATAATCAATTAATCATATCATCTAAATATGGTGATATTATTTCCAAATATGGAATATTGAAGAATCAACCCAAAAACTAGTTGTCATCCTTCTTTCTTGTGCTCATTTGAGAGGTCGATTCCTTCATTCTTTCCCATCTTGACATCCCAGAGAAAGTACAACAACTTCAAAAGTCTCTAACAAAGGAGAAAGATTCAAAACCTTCTTCTCTCGGTGACAACATTGTGAGAACCCAAAAGCTAAGTTGTCTTCTCCAATCTTTTACCCTCATAGTTTTCCTTCCTCTTCTCTTTCTCAAGCCCTTTTCCACCATTAGAAAAACAGCGAAGTCATCCCTAAGATCTAATCCCAAGAAATTAACCTTCAACAAGTAAAAAACCCTCCAAAATTATAATCTTCCCACTCACTTTGGACACTTCCTCATATTCCTCTCACAATTTTAAATTATTTTCTTCTCAAGTTTGAGGTTGGAAACTAGTGGAATCCATTTAAACCAATCAAAGGTTGTGAGAACCCTCTCAACACGACTTGAACGATCCACAAAAACGTCTCACATCATCATGCCATTCACACCCTCTTCTTCCATTCCTTTTTTTTTTCTTTTTTTTTTTTTTGGCACATTGTATCTTCTTTTCTCCAACTTGCAGCCATGTCTAGAACAAGAAATAAGTGAACAGAAACCACCTCAAAACACTCACAAAGTTGCAGCCAAAAACGCTAAAGAAGAATAAAAAAAACTGTCCCAAAATCTAAGTGTACACTACGCCTTTTTTCCACATGATTTGTCACCCACTATCCAATAGTATAGGAGCCCCTTTGAGCTTAAGTTTTCATCTATTTCTTGGTTGGAAAAACTCTAATAAAAATCAGCAAATACCATTCAAGGAACCATCCCAAGTAGTTTAAGCAAAAGCCACACAACCCCATCCCCAACACACACACACACACACACACACCCATTTTTCTCCATCAAACCCCTTTGTTTTCCACACGTCCATTAACCTCCATCAATAACATTTGGTTTTTACCAAAGTTTTTCATAGGAAACCAACAACTAAAACCCTAAGTTTCTATCTGTAGCACCCTACCTCCTCCTTGTGGCCGAACAAACACTTCCAGAGGGCTTAATTATTGAAATGCCATCGAGTCAACAATCTAACATATTAACATCACGTGCAAAGCATCAACAATCATCATGGGCCATCTAAGAGGTGAAGCATCACTTTATCTCTTTTTTGTATTTCTATTTCTCTTTTTCTTTTTTTGTTCCAACTCTATAAGACATCCTGATCACAATAGTTCATGTAGATTTCATATGAAACACTTTCAAACCTTTTGATAACTAAATTAATTCTGTTATTTGAAAATCAATCTCAATATTCAAGAGGTATACAAACTTTTGAGTTTATTATAACGAAATTACTTAAAACTGACAAAGGGTACTAAGGTCAATATGCCCAACTTAAAAAAAATTATGAATCCCAAAAAGAAAACTCTAAAAGCAATTTTCAATATTCACGCAACCTCTGATTATTAGTTTCCTAAAATGTTAAAAAAAAGGGGCGAGCTGAAGAGCTCAGTGGATCCTCCCAAATATCTAAAGCATTATTTCAATCAAACAAAACATACATGTCAAAAACTTTCATAAATTAGATGGTTCAAATAATTGCTTGTTTATCAGTTGACATTAAGACCAAAAGAAATCTATCTCAATGTTTCAAATCTGGGGAGTGAGGTCAATCCAAATGCTCAAACCTTTCATCCATGAAGTGGGGTCAATCCAAACTCCAAGTTCACCAATTGAGGAAGCGAGACCAATCCAAACACACAGTTTCAAATTAGTAATCAAATAATGGACAAGCTATGTTTGGTTTGGAACACTCATGATGAAATCCATTACTGTACTAGTACGTGATTATGATCTTTATTAATATTTCTTTAATAGCAAACCATACGATAACATATTGAATCATATATAAAATAGGAAAATAACATGTGAGCCTAGTCAATAGGACGACTCTTGTGTTGTAACACGTAATAAATGTTTGAAACAGAATAATAATTTATTCCTATGAAGTATCTAGGGACAAGAAGATTACGCTTAATGAATAATCAATCATTTGCCACTAATGGGGAATTGCTTCTCATCTCAAATTGAGTTGATTGGACTTGCACCAACGGAGACCAATGGTTAACAATGGCTCTGATGGGCAGTTTCGCTAGAATAGGCAATAATGAGATAACCATTTTAGTAAATGATGCTGCATACGACTTTATAATGAAATTCACATTTCCCTTGCAACCACATATGCAAAAGCTTTGTATAGGAATCCACAAAGAAACAGTACAATTGATACGACCTTGTAGAGTGGCTTTTGCTGAAACTCGCCCTCACGCGATCAACTACCCTTTATCTCGGCCATTACATCATAGGCATGTTATTTCATATAGCATATATCATATTATCACACATATCATTGAAAACACGCATCATCATTCATATAACTCTAAGCATGCATATTCAAGGTATAACATGTATATTCATGTAACACCCCAATTCTTGGCCCTTTTCTTCTGTCACATCAGGGTTGCGCATGGAGAAGTGAACCCATAAGTCATTAAATATATTATCGAGACACTACACGTGTCAACCATTGAGAACTAGGACATTAATGTTTTATGATCCGACATGTCTCATCAACATCATAATCAGATGTGAATAATCTATTAGTCTCATGGACACTCCAAGAGATATCGGTAGGACATAAAACATAATAAATCTCATCAAAACCCAAGAATCAAACTAAATAAGCTAGACATAATGTGTTCAAGTAATAGTTTGAAAATTCTACATCAATGTTCATCAAATTTTGGCCCTTATAGCCATTCCCAACAAAATGAAAACTAGCACAAAAATGAATCGAATGAAAAATATTCTATAAGCAAAATCAAGATGAAGGTCTGGTTCCATCGACAACCTCAACCGTGACATATGTAGTTATCAGGATACTCCAACAGTGCTTTGTTAGCACGAGCTTCCTCAAAGGTGTAACATGTCAACTCTTGAGACTTTCAATTAAATTTATCCACAAGGCGACCCGGGCCGGTGTTACATTACAAGGACACAACTTGCCTTTATAATTACTTTATCCCAATTCTTATTGAAAATTATGAGTACACAACCCAATTTATTTAATTTAATTCAATAAGACAACACAATGAAATAAAGAACCTTTTCTTTATTCATTATTTGAATTAAATGAGATAAGTATATAACTTGAATTTAAACTATTTAAAGAAAGATAATACATAACTCTAAAAAAGAAACTATTTCAACAGAAGTCTAACTTATTCAAAACTTGGGCAACATGCCCTTACATTAGAAATAAAAATAGAAACTTTTTAAAAATAAGCGATCTAAATCCTTAGTAAGCTTTATCATGTAATTTAATTTCCTGAAAGCATAAAAGAAGAAGGGAGAGCATATAGCCTAGTAGATCATTCTAAAAACAATCAAGATACTAATTCAAGCTAATAACATATCCAAATTCAAACACTTATATACATTAGGCATCTCAAATAGTTTCTTATCTTCAATTGTATGTTAGGCTGAAAGGGGGTCCAATCCCTTGATGTTCTTATCAAATACCTCTCCTTGAGTGGAAAGACAATTCTTTATGTCTCATTCTATTGGATTTAGGGCCCCTTGCTCGTATTTCAAGTATTTTGTCCTACACCCATATACACACAGTATGTGCAACTCATATACACATAGTATATGTAAAGAACACCCATAGTATCCCTTTGGATCACTATGACAGTACGTGGTTCTTAATATCAAAGTCTTTTATTTGAATTCTCATAACCATGAATCATAAAAGAATTAAAATTCAGCATGTTATCATCATGAAAGCATAAAAGCATCACTTGCATGCATCATATCTCAAAATCGGGCTAAACATGGGAAACTAAGTATGACATGTTTTTACGAATGCTAAAACATGGCACATGTATCAAACTAAAAATTAAATCATGTGAATGGATTGAAATTGAAATATGTGTGATAAATAGATTTTAAAACATACATGAACATAAAATTAATTCAAACTAGTAAATAGAGGGTTTTTGAAATTACTTCCACCTTATTTTGCACTTTCTTGAAAATTCGAAAGAGTATCCACAGTCAAAGCAATTCAAGAACACTAAACTACTGAATAACAATAATTTCTCACTTAAGAACACTCAAGAACAAAAGAGAAGTGAGAAGGGGTGCCAAGAAGAAGGCTTTGAAAGGAGAAAAGGGACTTGTCAGCTCTTATTTTAGGATAAAGAAAAAGTCAGCACATGATGCCTTTATATAGAGTTTTGAGATACTAGGGGAGAATAATTTGGGCAAGTTCACAGGAGAATCTTTCCTTACACACATGGGGATGGTTTGGCATGGTTTGGCAAGTGTGCTCATGGTTTGGGCAAGTGTGCTTATGGCTTGGGCAAGTGCGCCCACTAGGGTTTGCTATTCATGTGTGAACACAATCTCACATGTGGGACAACTTTCCCTCTCTCTTGGACATCCTCATGTGCAAGGAATCAGAATTTGAATTCTTTCTTTTTTGGTTAGAATCTAATTTGTGAGCAAGGGAAACATTCATTCTTGGTTCACTTTTGGGTGTCAAGTATTTCTTTTCTTATAGCATAGAATCTTCCTTAGTTTCCCTCACTTATGTACATGATTTAGACTATGTGCCCACTAGGAATCTTGCTGATTTTGTTTACCTTGTCTTATTAGATGTTTTGGCATGTTCTTCACTTAGAAACTTCCCATTTCACTCATGTGAGCACAAGAGGACAATGAGGGTCTTTTTTGAGGAGGTATGATGGTCATTCTTCATGGTGGTGCCAAGATTAGAGTATATTAGGTTTTAAAAAACTTTCCCATTCTTCTTTCTTGCTGGTTTGGACATCCTAAGGGCATGTATACTATCATATTTGCTTGTGTACATGGGATCATCCTGTCATGGTTTCTAAACAAGCATGGAATGGTTCACATGTGTGCATCAAGTGTGTGTGTGAGGCTAGTTTAAGGAATTTCTCCTTATGGGATGTTTTAGTGTGCATGGAGCATGGGTGTACATTGTCCTGGCATGTTAACATCTTTTCTCATGTGACTTGCACATGCCATGGGACGTCTTGGGTATTTTAACACACATTTTTGGGTTCACATGAAATTTATAAAAATTATAATCTCATGTTTGGCTAGGATTTTAGGCCCTTACCACATATTTTTGGGTTCACATAAAATTAACAAAAATCCATAACTTATGTTTGGCTAGGGTTCTCTTCATTTTATTTCCTAATTCCCATTCCATTGAACCATATTAGGAAAATGAACCCTTAATTTGGACAAATGAAATGAATTTCCAATGTCCGAATCATTTGAGGTATTTATTTCATTTCATTTCGTTTCTTTTTCTCAATTTTCACTCCTCTGAGTGGTTTTTAAGCAATTAAACTTGTTAATTGATCCTTGAAATGAATTTGGTCTCATTTATCATTTTATTTCATTTTGTACAAATTTTTCAAGATATTATAAAAGGTCACTTGAAAAGAAAATGTAGGGTGAGCTCAAGAGCCCAATGGATCATACACAATACATTTATAATATTATTCTAGTCAAAATATCAAAAATGCAAATACGTCAACACATTAGGCATTTCAGTTAAGTTGTTCAACGGTTGTGAAATTATACTGGAAGGCTTAACTTCGGTGTTCTCTCATTGTTATCGTATCAAAGGAAATAAAGAAAATGCACTATATGCCAGATTTCTATTGGGACCAGGGGCACACCCATTACCCAATCCCAAGAACTAGGGTCACACCTACCGCTCCATTATCAAAGAACTAGGGTCACACCCTTCGTTCTATCATCTAGAATTAGTGTAACACCCCAACCCCTTAGAAACAAGTTTAAGCTCAACCACAAAGTAGGTTGAGTCCTATGTTACATTTACTAGTACACAACTTGCATCACTTTGTATTATCTCAAGTCTTATCATTTTTCAATGAGCACACAACCCAATTATTTAACTTCAAATTGAATAAGACTATTACAATAGAGATAAAAGAAATATTCACTAATTATTTACTTAATAAAATAAAATAGTACATACTTTATACTCTTATTTACTCAAATAAGTAAAAGATTACATGTTTTAATTCAAATAACTAGAACTTGAAAGAGAGTATATAACTCTTAAAAATTGAAATAAAATTCAGCAAAAGTCTAATAAATCTAAATTGGACAACATGCATTTACATTGAAAAAAGAAATTTTCCCAAAGTAGAAACTTTCTAAGTATAGCTACTCTCAGATTTCCATTGCCATCAAATTCAATTTCCTAAAAATGTTAAAAAAGAGAGGGGTGAGCACATAACCCAATGGATCATCCATCAAACAACTAGCTTATTATTTCAACAAATTCACACACTTTTTAACATTAAGTGATTCATATATCAAATTGGTTCAAGTTGATGTTATGATTGAAAGGGGTCCTACTCCCTTGATGTTCTTAATTTAGATACCCTTCTTTAGGGTGGAAAGACATTTCTTTATTACTTTACATTGGATGCTATATGACAAGTATCCCTTAGTTGTACTTTGCAACCACACACTCCAAGCATGTGTTAAGAACACCCATAGCACCCCTATAGGTCACTATGATGGTACATGGTTCTTATCTTCACTTTCTCATGTTTAAAATCATGTAATCATGATACTAAATCATTAAATCTCAGAATTTAAACATTTAAGAAAGCATGGAAACACACATACCATGCTTGAAAATTTAAAAACAAACATAAGAATGGTTTCTAGGCATAGTATGATCTCATGAATGATTTAAAACATGGAACATGCTAAACTAAAATTTAAATATGATCAATCACTCTAAAACTGAATAAATCATGATGTAAACGAAAAAATAAACATGCATGAACATGCTAGGAACTTAAAATAACAAGATAGAAGTTCTAGAAATCCCCTCCACCTCAATTCGAGTTTCTTGTTGAATTCGGCAGAGGTTCTCTTTATCTACCACTTTCAAAACTTCAAGAACTTTCAACCACCAACAAAAGCACTCAAAACAACTCACTAGAAGACTAAAATTAAAGCTTCTCACTTGTGAACACAAGAGAAGTGAGAAGAGATGCCAAGAAGAGGGCTTAGAACAAGCAAAAAGGGAAGTGTCAATTCTTTGCTTTGGGATGAGAAGAATGAGAGCATAAGGGGATTTTTATAGATGTTCAAGAGCACTAGGAAGACGTCTTAGTCAGTCTCGGCCAGCTTGAACAGCTTACAAAGTTTGGGTTAGTTTTCAAACAAGAGGGGATAGTTTGCATAAAGAGGACAAATGTGTTCATGGTTGGCAAGTGAGACCACTATGGCTTTCTAATTCAAAGGATATGAGTACAATTGTTTCCTAACTATGTGTGAACACAAATGAGGTTTAAATCATATTCTAATTCAAATGGGATGTCCCATATTTGCTCATGAAAACTTTCTTTTTTGGTTTCCTTTCTTTCTCATCACACAAACACACAATGAATACTTTCACATTCTCTTACTTCTTGGACATCAAGCATGGGTTTACACAATTAGATTTGAGGGGACACCATATAATAGTCAAAGATGCTCATCTTGGTTCCAGGAAACTATCTAAATATGGTTGCTCACATGTGTGCACACACAAATATACATGGTTGGGCCGATTTTTACTTAAGTGGTTGTGGGTGTATACAATCATGTGGGGTGTATATGGAATCATGTCTCATGGTTTCTAGACCATATAAAATGTCTACTAATGTGGGTGTATTGAGTCATTTGCATGGGACATTGAATCATTTTACAAGGATTCAAATAAAGGAAACATCCCATGAAGCTTTGGGTAGGGTGAGGGTACACATGATCATGGTGTTTCACCCATGTGACTTGCACATGCTTAGGGTGGCCATGACTTCATGGGTTTACAAAAATCAAATAAAAATTAATATCTCCTTATTTATAAGGAATTATGATATATAACCTATAGTTTTAGAATCACATGAAAAAAAATTAAGAATTTCAATATATGGTTTGACCAAATTGGTTTTCATTTACTTTCTTTATTTAGAACTCACTGAAGGCACTATGAAATGAAAATTCAAATCTTGATCAATTGTCCTGATTTTAGATATGTTGTTTATTTTGTTAGTTCATATCATCTCGTTTCATTTCGAGTTATTTTAATTCCCCGAAGTATCCTAAATGCCAATTATTTCTAATTTGGACCCCTTGAAGGGAGTTTGGCAAATGAAAACCCTAATCTTGACCAATTGTTCTAATTTTTGTATATGTTGTCCAATTAGTTGGTTTATGTCACCTTACTTCATTTTAGGTTATTTTGGGTCCCTAACGGTCACTAAATGAGACTTTTGGAAACCTGCCAAATTTAGTTTCAAAATGAGCCCAATTTCATTTTGCACCCAATTTCAATGAATTGATCTTGAATTTCGTTTAATTAAATATAGAGTTTTTAGGGTATTACAACCTACCGTCCTTAGAAAAACTTTATCCTCAAAATTTGTACATAACTAATGATTTCTAGTGACAGGTGTGGATACTTTGTCTTCATCTTGCTTTTAAGTTCCTAGGTAGCTTCTTCCATCCAATGATGTTTTCGCAGTACCTTCACTAATGGGATATCCATCGTTCGTAAACTCTCTACTTTATATTCGAGGATTCTGACTGTTGTTTCCTCGTGAATAGCATCATCTTGAATATTCACTTCATTGTAATGGATGATGTGAGAGGGGTCAGGTTCGTACTTTCTCAACATGGATACATGGAATACTTTATGAGCTGAAATCATTCGGTTTGATAGGTCCAACTCATAAGCACATTCCCTGATTCTTCTAAATATTTCATGTAATACCCTGAATTCTCTGTACTTAATTAAATAAAATTTATCATTTATTCATTGAAATTTGGATGCAAAATAAAATTGGGCTCATTTTAAGGCTAAATTTGGAAGGTTCTAAAAGTTATAGTTAGTGACCCTTAGGGATCCACAACAACCTGAAATAAAGCAAAGTGACTTGAACTGACCAATTGAACAACATTCCAAAAACAGCTCGATTGATCAAGAATAGGGTTTTCATTTGCCAAACACCCTTTAGGGGGTCCAAATTTGGAAAGAATTGACATGTACGGTACTTCAAGGAATTGAAATAACCCAAAATGAAACGAAATGACGTGAACTAACAAAATAAATGACATATCCAAAAAATAGAAAAATTCGCCAAGATTTCGATTTTCATTTGCCTAATGGTCTCAGTGGGTCTTACATAAGAAAATTTTTTAGGGAAAATCAACTTGGGCCAAATCATACCTTAAAATTTGCATTAGGTTCATGTGATTCCAAAACTATAGGTTTTAAATGATAATTCCTTGTAAATAAAGAGATATTAATTTTTATTTGATTTTTGTAAACCATGAAGTCATGGCCACCCCAAGCATTTGCAAGTGACATGGGTGGAACACCATGATCATGTGCACCCTCACCCTACCCAAAGCTCCATGGGATGTGTTCCTTATTTGAATCTACATAAAATGATCCTATGTATCATGCAAATGGTTCAATACATCACACTTACGAGAAGTTTTCCCATGGTTAGAAACCAAGACAAGTGATGTAATACCCCAACCCCCAAGAGACAGGTTCAAGCTCAATCATAAAGCGGGTTGGGTCCAATGTTACATTTACAAGTACACAACTTGCATCTCAATTCCTCTATTTAAAAACTTATTGAAAACGTTCATGGATACATCACAATGTATTAAATTTCAATTCAATAAGGCCATACAATTAGATAACAGAATACTTCAAACTCTTTGTTTATTCAAATAAAATAAAAAAAGTTACATTCTTAAATCAAAACTTGAGTACATAACTTTCAAAAATTAAATAAAATTTAGCGGAAGTCTTAAATTCAAAATTTGGGCAATATGCCCTTAAAATAGAACTTTCAAAACTTAGAAATAATCTAATATCCATGGCTTTCATGATTCAAGTCAAGTTCTTGAAAAATAAAAGGAAGCGGCGAATACATAGCCCATTCGATCATTCATTAAACAACTAAGTTACTATTCTAAATCAATAGCACATCTAAGTTCAAACACTTTCATGCATTAAGTGATTCAAGCAACTTTTTAGTTGTAGTTGACATTAAGACTGAAAGGGGTTCTACTCCCTTGATGTTTTTAATTTAGATACCCCTCTTTATGGTGGAAAGACATTTCTTTGTCACTTTCCATTGGATGCCACATACCGAGTATCCCTTAGTTGCACCTCGCATCCACACACTCCAAGCATGTGTTAAGAACGCCCATATCACCCATATGGGTCACATTGACAGTACGTGGTTCTTATCTTCAAGTTCTTCTTATATTTAAGAATCACATAATCATAAAAGAAATTTAAAATGTAAATATCAAAATTTTAAACAACCAAGAAAGCATGAAAGCATTACATTGCATGCTTGAAACATTGAATTAAATCCTAAACATGGAATCTAAGCATGGCATGCTCTCATGAGTGACTGAAACATAAAAATATGTTGACTAAAATTAAAATATGATTAAACATGCTGAAACTAAAATAAGACATGATGAAAATTAGAATTTAAACAAGCACGAACATGCTAGAAATTTAAAATAGCAAAGTAGAGGTTTAAGAAATCTCCTCCACCTTAATTCGAGTTTTTGTTGAATTCGGCAGAGGTTCTCCTTATCCACCACTTTTAGAACTTATAATCAACAACAAAATACTTCAACAACTCTCTAAAACACTAATAAGAACTTCTCACACAAGAAAGAAAAAAGAGTGAGAAGGGGTGCCAAGAAGAGAACAAGAACAAACAAAGAGGGAAGTGTCAACTCTTTACTCTTCTGGGATGAGATAAAAGTGAGCAAGAGGGGGTATTTATAGGTGTTCAAGAGCACAAGGGGGGCATCTAGGGCAGCTAGGGTAGCTTACCATGTTTGGGCAAAATCTTTGAACCTTATTTGTTTTTTTTATGTGTGTGAACACAATTAAAGGTTTAGAATACATTCTAGTCTCTCTTCGACATCCTCTATTAGTAGGGAAGCATTCTAATATGTTGTTATTTCTAATATGAGCACACAAAAAACAAAGCTTTGAAATGTTTCTTATTTCCCTTAGATTCTCTCCCTTTTTGGCTCCACATGTGAGCATGAGACAAGTTTCTATTTTCTAATTTTTTTCTAGGTGAAGGAATCTTTCTATATCTCTTTAAATAGGCCACTTTCATTAAACTTCTATCTTGGGTTTGTCACATGTGTGCCCACACACACACTTATGAAACATTTTATATGTAACCTTAGTATACATGATCATTTATCTTGTCACATGGAATCATTCTTCATGGTTTCTATAAGTGTGGGCATATTTGATCATTTAGATGGCACATGAGATCATTCTTCATAGTTTTAAATAATGTACACGTCCCATGGAGCTTAGGGTAGGGTACGGTGCACATGATCATGGTGTTCCACCCATGTGACTTGCACATGTTAGGGGTGGCCATTCATGGGTTCACAAAAATCAAATAAAAATTAAAATCTCCTTATTTACATGGAATTATGATTTATAACTTATAGTTTTGGAATCATATGAAGCTAATGCACATTTTAAAGTATGGTTTGACCCAAAGTGATTTTCCCTCAAAAACATTCCTAATTTAAGACCCATTGAGGTCACTAGGCAAATAAAAATCCAAATCTTGGCCAATTTTTATAATTTTCGGATATGTCATTTGTTTTGTTAGTTCATGTCATTTCATTTCATTTTGAGTCATTTCAATCCCCCAAAGTACCCTAAATGATAATTCTTTGTAATTTGGACCACTAAAGGGCATTCGGCAAATGAAAACCTTAACCTTGATTAATTATTCTAATTTTTTTGATATGTTGTTTCCTTATTTGGTTCATGTTACCTTACTTCATTTCAAGTTGTTTTGGGTCCCTAAGGGGCACTAAATAAGAGTTTTGAAAACTTTCCAAATTTAGCCCCAAAATGAGCTCGATTTCATTTAGCACCCAAATTTCACTGAATAAATGATAAATTTCATTTAATTGAGTGTAGAGGATTTAGAGTATTACAACCTACCCTCCTTAGAGAAATTTCACCCTTGAAATTTGTACATAACTAAGGATTTTTAGTGAATAGATGTGGATACTTGGTCTCACTTTCGAGTTTCCAGGTAGCTTCTTCTACCCCGTGATGTTTTCACAGTACCTTCACTAACGAGATATCCTTCGTTTGTAGACTACATACTTTATGGTAGCATCATCTTGAATATTCACTTCATCTCAGTGGAAGATGTGAGAAGGCTCAGGTTCGTTTGTCTCCCATTTCCTTTAATGTATAAGACACAAGAGTTCAACATAGCCTCTAGTGTCTGGGTAACTCTCTCAGACTTACTGACTTGATTTGGATCTGGTTGGCAAAAATTAACCACTTTAGTGAGATGATCCACAATTACCTATACAGTGTTTTCTCCCTAGGTCTTAGGGTATCCTCAGCATCTGACCTAAGGTTAATATGCTTGTCTTATTCAATTTCCTCTATTAGGCTTATAAGTCATTCATCTTGCCTTTGTTCACCCCCAATCTGATTGCAAAAGATCCGGTGAGCAAGACATGTTGTAGAGATAGGCTCATTTTTTATTTTAAGATCTTACCTAGCCTTAAGTTCTCAATCTATTCGAAGGTCAAAGTTTTTTTTTGTCATACCCCACCTCCAGCTCAGTGGACTCGACCACACGACAGACCTTTGGTTAATACTAACGCTTTCTATTCTTAGACTTTCGATTTTGAACCTTCAAAATGTAACAACAAGGATTCTTAAGGGAATAAATTTCATTTATTGAAAAGAACAGGTGCAAAACCTTATAAAAGCTTAAAACCCATAAATGCTAACATATAACAATTTTAAATAAAGGGCTAATCAAGTTCTCATAATATTTTTTTTACTAAGGTCTCTACGGTAGGTCTTGATCTTCTTGAGCTTCGACAGCAAACATTCTAGCCTGGTTCTACCCACAACCCTGATCCTGCCCCTAGTTGGCATTTTGTTGTCATTGTCTCTCCTTAGAATGATCAATCTAATCTCTTCGTTGAAAATTTTGTGGCTGAGGAGTCTGGGTGAGTGTAATCGGGCAGTTTCTTGCTATATGACCCTTGTACCTGCACGCATAGCACAATCCCTATTCTTTACATGTTCTTTTAGTTCATATTTATTTTGACCCTATTTCTAGGTCTGTGGTGCCTTCCCACCACTCTTATTCTTTTTCTAGGCCTTTGGGTTCTCTATTTCATTCATAGGCCTCTTGTTCTTTCCTCTCAACCTCTGTTCTAATTCTTTCCTCTCAACCTCTGTTCTAAGTTGAGTTTGTAACATCTCAAAAATTCGTATGAAATTTAAATTTTTACTTAGAAAATTATACGGAATTGACAGATGGAAAATTTGGTAAGTCCCAGTTTAGCCAAATCATGAATAAAATCAATTTAATAGATTTTTGGAAAGAAATATATGAATATAATGTATATTATAGGATATCATAGCCAAAAATACAAGGGTATGTGCAATTTTTTATGAAAACAAGATTAGAAAGTCAATTAGGATCGAGATTAGGCAAAAATCCAAAAATAAAATAAGAAATTCGGCTGAAAAATCAAAAAAATAAACTTAAAACACATCCAACGGCTGCAAACCATAGATCTAAATCAGATCTCACAATCCGACATCCACGATCAGATCCACACCAACGCCCAGATGCACCAAATCATCAAGATCAAATGGCCACGATCGAATCCATCAAATCCAACGACACACAATGCAGGTGCAAAAACGAAATTCTAAAATCGAACACTGCGCTCAAGGTTGATCATGCGGCCAGGATCTATTTCGTTGATCGCGAATGAGATCTGCACACCGCACTCGAGGTTGATCTGACAGTCCAGACGAGTTTCATTGATCGCGAATGAGATCCGCGTGTTGCGCTCGAGGACAATCCAAGCATCCAGATCAAAGCTGCATTCGATGTTTGCGAACTGTGTTGCACTCGAGCAAGATCCAATGGTCCAGATCTAAGACGTTTTAGTTCATCGCGAACCGTGCTGCGCTCGAGGAAGATCCAACAGTCCGGATCTGAGACCTTTTTTAGTTGATCGCGAACCGTTGATGTGCTCAAGGAAATTTGATGGCCAAGATCAAAGGATTTGAAATTAAAAAATGAAAGTTATGAAAAAAATCATGAAAAATCCAAAAAAAAGTTTCTAAAATCCAAAAATTTATTTCTAAATTCGAAAAATACTCATTTTATTCTCAAAACTAGAAAGTACAAAATTAAAGAGAATTAGGGTGTTTTACTCTAAGAAAATTTTAAAAGTTGCTATTTTTCTCCTTTTGAAAACCTATATAAACCCCCATAGGCTCTTAATTCCCTCATTCCAAAAATAAGAATTGAAATTGCCTCTTATTTCCAAGCCTTCTTCTTGGCACCTCTTCCCATCTTTCCTTCCTCTTAATTGTGTGTTATAAGTTCTTCTTTCGAATTGGGAAATTAATTTGGGCGATCTTCATTGGCACGATTACGTGGGGGAATTGCTACCGAAATTTTGGAAGAAAGCGTCACAAGGTGGAAGTAATTTCTAGAACACCCTTCTGTTCTTATTTAAATTTATGGCATGCTCATTATTTGTGTGTTTTTCACTGAATTCAAAGATTTTCAATTTCGGTTCTAGAATTTTAAATGTTTATTTCAGTATTTCAATTTTAATTCATGTTTGAGCAATCATATCATCTATGCCATGTTAGTATCATGCTTAGGCTTTTTAAATTAAAGTATGATACATGTTTTATGAGTGTTTCATGAATTAATTGTGTATATTCTAAATTTTAGTTTGATTACATATTCTGAAGTTTATTTTATAAGATCATGATATGAGAATTAATCTAAGACAATGGTGATAAGAACCACGTACCATCATAGTGGTCAAGGCGACACTATGGATGTTCTTTTCATATGAGTTAGGTCATATCGTTTTCAGACTTAAGTACTTGAGGGTCATGTACCACATTACTTGGTGGGTCATCATGTGTGATGGGTTGATGCCGACACGTGCCACTAGCAGGTTGATGCCGAGTGGGCCCTGTTTACTTAATATCCCTTAGTTGCACCTCGCAACCACACACTCCAAGCATGTGTTAAGAACGCCCATAGCACCCATATGAGTCACTATGACAGTATGTGGTTGTTATCTTCAATTTCTTATATTTAAAAATCACATAATCATAAAAGAAATTCAAAATGTAAATATCAGAATTTTAAACAACCAAGAAAGCATGAAAACATTACATCACATGCTTAAAACATTGAATTAAATCCTAAACATGGATTCTAAG
>JAJIYU010008381.1:0-18075 GCA_030144865.1 Tinospora cordifolia | reverse complement strand
TTTTATTTTTCATGTGCCAACCCACCATTTGCACCCAAAATTTCTTGAAATTAATTTATTTGACTTATTTTATTTATTTTAAATTATTTGACAAAATTCTGGGGTATTACAGGTAAAAATGGGAATAAGTTATATAAGGTATAAAATTATGGATTTAAAACAAAGGTAAAAATGGAAATAAGTTATATAAGGTTAGTGGTTAAGGAATTATTTATCTAAACTGGAGTAAAAAGGAAATTATTTTCTTATATATAGAACTAATCGGTGGTTCTCTTTCTCAATGATGGTTTTATTTTTCTTTCTTTTATTTTTGGACTCTAGAATGCAGAGAAGAACGAAACGCAGTGCAAAAGGGAAAATCCAATTTTTCGACGGATTCAACACGTGGGTAAGCGGTTTTTCTCAATTCTTATTCTAAAAAGGCTAAATAAGTTGCGTACTACGATCCTATGGGTCTAATTTTTACTGTATGGGGTATATTATAGCAATACCTAAAAATGGAGTATTCCCCCACTGTGCATAAAACTCAGTAAAAATTATACCAAAACACTCTAGATGATGCGTAGATCTCATATATGTGGTTAGATTTCCTTCATTTGTCATGTACACAGTAAAATAATTACCCAAAGTTAAATAACCTTTGGATGAGTTTTTGGGTATGTTAAACTCTAATAAAACTTTGATCAAAACCCATAGGAATGTAGATAAAGAAAATACGTACTCATCGACAACAAATTCGTGAATTTTAAATATCAATTGGATTTCTGGCGAATGTTTGACCAATTGGGTTATTTATCAAAATTTTAAAAAATTAATAAATATATATTTAGGAAGCCTATTTTTAATAGTTTCTGTAAAAATATGTTATATGAGTAGAAAAATAATCTTAAAGATTATTAAAGCATATCCAAGTTATTGTGCACCAATACATGAGAGCAAATGTATATATTGGGTTAGATATAAACTGTAAATACATTGAGAATGATTAATGAAATAAATTCAAATGAGTTGAATTTGATTTGATGCATGTAAAATGATTTGCAATGATAGGATTTGATTGGTGATATGGAGATAGATTGTTATTGGAAATTAGGAACTAGTTAGACGTAAATTTTGTGAGTAATCTTTACTTACGATGTTATATTTGACATCGAAATTATATCAAAATGCTTCATTTTTATTAAACAAAATGATATATTGCATTACTTGCTTATTTGAATTTTATGAAATGTTTTTGTGAAAAACCCACATCCCTTTGGAGTATGATCAGGGATAACCCTTTTGAGTATGACCAGGATACCCATTCAAAGTATGACCAGGGATACCCCTTCGGTGTAACACCCAGCTCCCGAAACATTCACAATTTCCACATTGATCTCATACTTAGAGATATATACACATAAATGTTCATTTTTGTCACATGACATCGTCGAGAACTGGAATATTACTTGTTTCACACATCAATAATAAATCTCTTGGTCCCACCAGGTCACATCCCACAAGATCATATGAGTAAAAAAATGAATAATAAATAGGTTTATAATTAAAAATATGGGATGCCATATTTGTTCAATTTAACCCAATAATAATCAAACTAGCATCTGGCCTCATAGCTTTGTTTTAAATAACAACTCAATAAATGAAATAGAGGGAGATTCTCTAACTACTTGCCTAACTAAAGACAATAAATAACTTATGATTAAGACAACTTCATCAAGGAGGTCTACCACTAATTACACTCTACTTCGTCTCATCAACGACAATGCTCAATTACTGTGTACCTGAAAAATAAGAAATGGGGTGAGTTCAAAGAGCCTAGTGGATCATACACAATAAATCTCAAGTATTATTAAAGTCAAAACACATAATATGCAAACACTTATCAAACATTAGCATTTCAAGCAATTCAAGTGTTTTCAGTTGACATTCAGACCAAAAGGACCATCCTTGGTGTTCTCGTCAAAACAACGAGCGCCCAACGCTAATGACAAGGAGGGGTCATGCCCATCATCCAATGTCAGGGAACTAGGGTCCAACCTAGTGTTCCATTTCAAATATAATATCAATTTCATAATTTGAGAACACCCACAGTGATCAATTGTGACTCACTGAGCCGGTTCTTGGTTTAATTCTTGATTACATTGATCTTAAAAGTGTTTAACAAGATCAAGTTCTAGCATGCTCAATATCTTCTACTTTCCATGAATAACCAAAAATATTTTGAAGACATAAATTCAATATGCACACAAGTTTAACACATGTTGTCCAACACATAAGGCGTATCACTCAACATATCATATATGCATGAAATCAATCAATCATAATGATGACATAATCACATCCTAGCATGCTCCTAGGTATTCAATCAAATAAGCCTACAATCATATTCCATATTTAAAACTAAAATAATACAAAAGAGCACGGTAATCATTTCCACATGTCAATGCATTTCCTCAGCTCCTGCTCTTGTACATTGTCAACTTGAATGTCGTGACTCCACAATCTAAAACTTTTAAGGTAATTATTTTTAGTAATTGAACATCATATAATATTTTTAAACCATAAATTTACTAATTTCTTAACAAACAGAACAAACAGTGCACCATTCACCTTTTCAGTGCATTTAGTGCGCACTATTCCCCATGTTCGATAATTGTACTTAACTTATTCCTTTTTTTTCCAATTATGAACACTCACTATCTAATTACTTTTAAAATCTTTTTAAAACCCTCTAAAGCCATTAAATATTTAGCCATGACCAGCATGCGTTATGTGCATTAAATCATAGTCGTTTTCATGATTTATACGTATATTCTCAAGATTTGATGTATATTAAAGTCTTACACCCCTTTCTAGCCTCTTAAGCATGTTTAACCATCAATTTCCAGCAAGCTACCTTGCTGGTTTTTTTATTCATATATGCATCACACAACACCCTATTAGTGATCATGCTTAAACCATATCTTAAATATTTATGCATCCTAATTATTTCATGCATACGGTTTTAATGGGTGTGCTATTTTATAACACTCCAATATTAACATTATATGTAACTTAGATCCCCACTTTTCAGCAACCTATTTGCTGGTTTTTTGACATCTAAATGTATAAAACTCTCACCAAATTTGTAATTACACTCAATTGTCACTTAACATGCCAATGTCCTAATTATATCATGCATACATGCCTTGTTGTATGCTTTGTCATCATTCCCTAAAAATAGAATTTTGTGCATCTATATTCATGATTTTCCAACAACCCTACTTGCTGGTTTTTCATCAAATAACACCTTATTAACATCACTTTACCATGTATATCGTTAATCTCTATATGCATCATGCATAGTTACAAGTTTCATGAACATACATGCATCTTTGATCCCTTTCCCCATGTAGATGTTATTTCCTTCCACCTTTCATGTTTCCATAAACCTATAACCCTTCTAAATCATTAGATTATTGCTGGAAATCAAAAGGTGGACATTAGAAAATGAATAAGATCATTATACTTTTCTACCAGTGCCCCGAACGTCTCGTTGATGATAGGTGCTTCAAAAGAGAGTTCTTGGCTCTTCTTTGGGCTAATTTATGTTTCTGTTTTGATGATAAAATTTGGAAAGCATTTCAAAAATTTTTGATAGAAAGTATGATTACATCAAGGGGTAGAAAGAAAAAGAAAAGAAAAGGTCGCGAGGGTAATGAAGATAGTATAGGGCATTACCTAGTAGAATGGATCGTTATGGCATAATGCATGCACTATCAACCTTTTGTGATGTTCTTCAATGGCTGGAACAAAGAGACATCCAGCAAGAGGGGAGAATACCAAAATAAAAACTTAGAAGGAAAAGAGAATAACAAAAGAAAAGAAGAAGAATAAAGTATGGCGTATAGCTATTACCTTGTGAATCAATGTTTGTGCTTCAATTTTTTGTGGGGTTTCTCCTTGATTGTGGGCTTGGACGACTAGAAATTGCAAGGAGGGAAAGGAATCGACTAGAGGAGAGGAAATAGGAGGGAAGTTGATTTTTCTATGTGGGAGGAATAGGGAAGATGCCACATTATAGGGAAAGGTTAGTATGGATAAGGTATGAGTAGGTGTTTGAGTTTACCTTAGACTCCTTGTTGTTATCTTAATGGTAATTGATTTTGATCCAAATTTCTCACCCTCTAATCCTCATATGACGTGAAGAGTGTGCAAATCCCGTTTTTGGATTTTTATGTGTATTTGGAACCCCTTTTTGTACACAATTTCTAATATATGCAATATACACTCCTTATACACTTAAATATGCATACTTTACATCATTTTTCTACTAAATTTCTGATTTTATTTTGTGTTTTGTGTACCAAAATTTAATTTATTAAATCTTTTACTAGTTAATAAAATTTAGATAATATTTTTAATTAATTTTATTTTATTATTAACCAATATACACATTTATATATGTGTATATACATTATTTCTCATGTATATGTATATCTTTCTCCTTTTTTTCGAATCTTCATCCCACTAAATTAAATATATTTTATTTATTTATTTATTTATTTTCTCAATTATTACATTCGGAGTATGGCCATGGTGACTAGGGTGAGAATTCACATATTGCATTATGCATGTATGTTATTTTTATTTCATTTGCAGGTGATTTGAAATTTGTTTTGCTTTGTATGTTTTATATATATGATGGTTGTATAATACCATAAGTTAGATTATTCACTGAGCTTATTGTTTACTTACTTTACTCTCAATCATTTTCTCCATGTTTTGACAGGAAAGGGAAAGGGAAGATGTGAGATCATTATTAGTTTTTTTTTACGTTAATAGTATGTTATAATTGTAATAATTAGCCAAATTTCTGGATTTGGAGTTATATATAGATGTGTTATCATTTGGATATGATGTTAGAACAAATTATGGATTGTATGGTTAATTTTATAAAAAAATATATGTTTTTTTTATATTGATGGTGATTATTAGGTAATTTGAATTTGGTGACATGTTGTATTTTTAAAGCAGACTTTGTCAAAATTTTCAGGAAATTGGTGATTTGGTTGGGAAGGCTTACAAGGTTTTTTTAACATGCCAGTGTTCTGATATGTTTGAGAATTTTGTGCCGGTCATGACGTCACCTGAGAAGGGGTCATGACACCCCAACCCTCGAGACTTTCCTTATTTGGACATAACCATTGTTTTGATAGTGGACTCAAACATACAAGCGGGTTGAGCTGGTATTACATTACAAGTGACTCACACTTGACATTCTATTTCAATTATCTCATGCCTTAATAGAATTTAAGAATATTTACCTCAAATTTAAGAATTAAATTAAATAAGACAATAATACGAGAGAGAAAAAAATTCATAAACTTTATTAATTTAATAAAATTGAGTACATTACTCAATCTTAAAAAGAAACTATTACAGCGGAATATTCAAAACTTGGGCAACATGCCCTTACATAGAAATTAAAAACTTTCTAAACTTAAGAAGAAGGCTTAACTAATATTCATGATTTTCAAACAAATCAATTTCTTGAAAAAATAAGAGAGGAAGGGCGAGCACGTAGCCTAGTGGATCCTTTCAAACAACGAATTTTCTAATTTAGACTAAAAACACATCCATAATTCATAGACTTGCATATATTAGGTGTTTCAAACAACATTTTGTGTATAGTTGTGACTTAGAGCAAAAGGGTTTTCAAGGCCCTTGATGTTCTTAGCAAAATACCTCCTTAGAGTGAACAAAACATTTCTTTGCCAATTTCATTGGACTTTTGAACTTAAGGTCTCTTACCCACCAACCAAGTATTTTGGTCTTACACCATGTGAACTAGTCTCATGGAAAGAACATCCGTAGTAACTTACATGTTTACCATGATGGTACATGGTTATTAATCATCATCATCTCATAATTAATCTCATATTCAAGAATCATAAATAATAGAAATAAATTTCAGAATATAAACAATCTGAAAATCAAAGCATGACTCATCGAAAAACATGCCTCATATATTGAAATAAACCTAAACATGGTATTAGGCATGGCATGTATTCATAAATGCTTAAAACATGCTAATGTGCTAGACTAAAACTGGAATCATGATTAAATTTTTGAAATTGAAACATGAATAATTTCTAAAAGCTAAACATGCAATGAACCTATTAATCTAAAGAAGAAAAGAGGAGGCTTTAGAAATCACTTCCACCTCAATTACAAGTTTGATGCTGAGGTTCCTACTCCAAGTCTAGCACTCCAAAGACAACTCAAGCACACTCAAATAAACACCAAAGCACTTAACAATACTTCAAGATCACTCAAGAACAAAATGGTTGCCAAGAAGAAGGCTAGAACAAGTTAAAAGGAAAGTGTTAACTCTTGATTTGGGATGAAGAAGAAATGTGCACAAGGGGGGTTTATGTAGAATTTCAAGAGGCTAGGGGACGTTTTGGGCAGCCAGGGTAGCACACAAACATTCCAAAATCAAAGGGGACAGTTTGCATGTGAGCACCAAGGTGATGGCTCGCATTTTGTGTTAGGGATATGATGGTGTAACATCTCGAAATGTTCATATGAAATTTGAATTTTCACTTAGAAAATCATACGAAATTGACGAATGAGAATTTTGGCAAGTCATAGTTTACCCAAATGAGGAATAAAAATTAATTTAGTGGATTTTTGGAAGAAAATATGTGAATATAATGCATAACATGGGATATCATAGCCAAAAATACAATGATATGTACAATTTTTTATGAAAACAGGATTAGAAAGTCAATTGGGATTGAGATTTGGCAAAAATCTAAAAAGAAAGCAAGAAATTCGAATGAAAAATCAAAAAAATAAACTTAAAATACATTCTACAGTCCACAATCGATCTACCAAAATCCAACAAATGGGATTAAAACCAAACCGAAAGCCCAAGTGCACCGGATCATCAAAATCCAACGACCAGAGATTCGCTTACGAAACTCGAGGATGATCGTGCAAACATAATGGAATTCGTTGATCGCAAAATGAGATTTACATCTGTGATCGAGGATCATTCGACAGTTGAGATCAAAGCCGTGTTGACTGATCGCGAACCTTGTTGTGCTCGAAGATCATCTAACAGTCCATATTGAAGCCGTTTTGGATTAATCACGAACTGTGCGCTTGAGGATCATCCGACGGACCAGATCAAAGCCGTGTTAGATATAGCGCAAACTGTTGATGCGCTCGAGGAAATCCAACGGTCGAGATCGAGACTCAGATTTTTGTTGATTGATTAGATCAAACCCATATGCGTGTCTCGAGTAAAATCCTAGGAGCTGAAATAAAACCGAAATATAAAATATGAAATTTAAGGGAAAATTACCAAAAAATCTGAAAAAAATTTCAAAAAATCTGAAAAATAGGTTTCTAATTCCGAAAATTATTTCTAAAATTTAATAAATTCTCATTTTTCTCTAAAAATTAGAAAGTACGAAATTAAAAAAAAATATGGTGTTTTATTGAAAGAAGAACACAAAACTTTCTAATTTTCTCCTTTTGAAAACCTATATAAACCCTACTAGGCTCTCAATTTCATTCATTCCAAAAATAAGAGTTAAATTTTCCTCTTGTTTTCTCTAAGCCTTCTTCTTGGCACCTTTTTCCATCTTTCTCTTGTGTGTGTGAGAAGTTCTTCTCTCGAATTTGAGAAATTAATTTGGGCGATCTTCATTGGCATTAGTACGTGGGGGGAATTGCTGCCGAAATTTCGGAAGAAAGCGTCACAAGGTGGAAGTGATTTCTAGAACACCTTTCTATTCTTATTTAAATTCATGGCATGCTCATTGTTTGTATGTTTTTCACAGAATTCAAAGATTTTCAACTTCAGTTCTAGAATTTTAAATGTTTATTTCAGTTTTGATTCATGTTTGAGCAATCATATCATCCATGCCATGTTAGTATCATGCTTAAGCTTTTAAATTAAAGTAAGATGCATGTTTTATGAGTGTATCATGAATTGACTATTTTTTTTCTAAATTTTAGTTTGATTTCATATTCTGAAGTTTATTTTATGAGATCATGATATGAAAATTAATCAAAGATGATGGCGATAGTAATTACATACCATCATAGTGGTCAAGGCGACACTATGGATGTTCTTTTCATATGAGTTAGGTCATATAGTTTTTAGACTTAAGTACTTGAGGGTCATGTACCACTGGTGGGTCACCATGTGTAATGAGCTGATGTCAACATATGCCACTAACAGGTTGATGCCGAGTGGGCCCTATTTACTTAGTTAAGAGCATCAAGGGATTAAAAACCCTTTTGGTATGAGATTCGACTTGAACAAATTGTTGTTTGAAACACCTAATGATTGCAAGTGTTTGAATTATGATTGTGTTATGAGTTTGAATATGAAAGATGGTTGTTCGAAAAGGATCCACGGGGCTATGTGCTTACTCTTTCCTTTCTTATTTTTCAGGAACATGAAATCCATGGAGCAGTTGAATATAGATAGTTTCTTAGAAAGAGTCTACGGTATTATTATTTTTAAAAATTTTTAGGACATGTTGCCCAAAGTTTTTATGTTTTTCTAGTGAAAAGTATTTGAAGTCTTTCGCTGTAACTATTAGTTTTTTTAAAGAGTTTAGTACTTTCAATTTCTATTATGAATAAAATAGTTTGAATTTCTATATCTCTTTTAATTTGCCTTGATTTTATTGAAAATTTTGTATTCTTGAATTTTATACAAAGGCACGAGATATTGAAAAGAAAAGACAAGTGTGTGTCACTTGTAATGTGGCACCGGCCTGACCCGTCGTTTAGTTAAGTCCACTGTCAAGAGAACGGTAGCAATGTACACTGCTTAAAAGATAGGGGGGTTGGGGTGTTACAGATGATAACTCCAAAGTTGGCGCCAAGATTAGTGTATATATAGGTTTAGGAAACTTTCTTGTTTTTTATTTTCAGTTTCTCCTTTGTGTATGTGACGGCTAAGGTTTCATGGTTCATCATTTGGACACTTCTAATTAGGGTTGCTCATATGTGTGCACACACACACACATGGGTCGATTTTGCATAATAGGGCATGGGTGTATATGATCAAAGTATTCTACCCATGTGACTTGCACATGTTTAGGGGTGGCTATGTATTTATGGGTCTACATAAATTTAATAAAAATTCATATCTCATTATTTACTAAGAATTAAAGCCTTTGACATATATTTTTATGTTCATATTAAAATAATGCACATTTCCAAACTATCATTTGACTAGGGAGATCCTCATTTCATTTATTCTTAATTTAGACTCCACCAAACGGTGTTAGGCAAATGAAACCCTAATTTTGGCCAATTGAGCTAATTTTTGGATATGTTGTCTAGTTGATTAGTTCATGTCATCTCATGTCATTTCAAGTCATCCTGAGGTCTTAAGATTCACTAAAACAGAGTTTTGGACTTGCTAAATTTATTCGTGAAAGAGATCCGTTTTCATTTCTCACCCAATTCAATCAAATGAAATTGAATCGTCTCATTTTATTTAGTACAAGATTATAGGGTATTACAGCCTACCCTCTTTAAAAAAAAATTATCCTCGAAATTTATACAAAAATAAAAAATTCCTAGTGAGCAAGTGTGGGTATTTGGCCTTCACAGTACTTTAACTAAGGAAATATTCTTAGATCTTAGGCTTTGCACTTTGTTGTCAAGGATTCTAACAATGGCTTCTTCGTATGTAGCACCATATTGAATGTTTACTTCCTCCCATTGGATGATGTGAAAGGGGTTTAGTTCATATTTTCTCAGCATAGACACGTGGAACATGTTATGAGCCGAGGTCATCCGGTTAGGTAAATCCAACCCATAAGCACATTCCCCGATTCTCCTAAATATTTCAAAGGGACCGACAAATCTTGGTGATAAATTTCCTTTGAACCCAAACCTCTTGATGCCCTTCTAAGGACTGATTCTTAGAAACACCTTGTCCTCCACTTGGAATTCTAGTGGTCTCCTTCTTTTGTTAGCATATCTCTTTTGACAGCTGTAAGCTATAATCAACTACTTCTGGATTAGTTTGACTTGGTTGTTCAATTTTTCCACCAAGTTTGGCCCAGTAAACACATGGCCTTCAAGCTCATCCCAACAGGTAGGTGACCTGTAGGGTCTTCTGAAAAAAGCCTCGAATGGAGCCATCTTAATACTTACCTGATAATTATTGTTATAAGCAAACTCTGCCAAGTGTAAGTGCTTGTTATAGTTTCCTTTAAAGTCCAGAACACAGAATCTCAACCTATCTTCTAAGGTATGGATAATTCTCTCAGACTGCCCATTTGTTTGAGGTTGGAAACCAGTACTCATGGTGAGTTTAGTTTGAAACTCCTTCTGTAGACTTTGCCAAAAATATGAGGTGAAAAAGGAGTTTCTATCAAATACAATAGTCTTAGGCACACCATGAAGCCTTACAATCTCCTTCTCATAGAGTTCTCCCAACTTACTGACTTGATCTATGGATCTAATTGGCAGGAAATGAGCCACTTTAGTGAGATGATCCACAATTACCCAAAATGGTGTGTTTTCCCTTTTGGTTCATGGGAAAACTACTGACAAAGTCTATGGCAATGTTATTCCACATCCATTCAGGGATAGGGAGTGATTGTAACATTTTCGAGGGTTTATGATGTTTTACCTTCACTTGTTGACAAGTCAAACACTTAAAACATTCTTAGCCACATCTTTCTTCATTTTTTTCTACTAGTAAGTCTTTCTAAGGTTCTGGTATATCTTACCTCCACCTGGGTGCATTGTATACTTAGTCTGATAAGCCTCATAGAGTATATTCTGCTTACTCTACCCATACTAATGTACACAGATCCTTTCCCCAAGCCTTAGGATATTCGCAACATCTAACCTGAAGTTAATATCTTTTCCCTGTGTAACTCCTTCGATTATGTCTACAAGCCACTTGTCTTGTCTATGTTCTTCCTGATCTGGTGTAGTAGATTTGGTTGGCAAGACATGCTATAGAGGTTGGCTTGTTGGTCATTCAAGGTCACAACCAACTTAAAGTCTTCGATCAACTAGTACATCTGGCCCTTTTCTTCCTCCTGTTTGTTTAACTTTCTACTCAAGGTATCGACCACCACATTGGCCTTTTGCGGACGCTAGTGTAATTGGAAATCATAATCCTCAATGAACTCCACCCATCTTCATTGCCTAAGGATCAACTCTTTTTAGATGTAGCTGTACTTCAAGTTTTGGTGATCTAAAATAGATCAAATTTCTTACCATAGAGGTAGTGTCTCCAAATCTTCAGGGAAAATACAATGGATGCTAACTCTAGGTCGTGAGTAGGGTAATTCTTCTCAAGGACCTTCAGTTGTCACAAAGCGTAAGCGATTACTTGTTTCTCTTACATCATGACTACTCCCAGTCCATTTAGTGAAACATTGGTATAAAGGGTATAGGTAATACCATGGGTTGGAATGACTAGGATAGGGATCATACTGAATCTCTCCTTTAGCTCTTGGAATGATTGTTCACACCTCTCATCCCGACTGAACTTAACTCCCTTCCTAGTTAGCTTGGTCATAGGTTCTACTATTTTGGAGAAATCTTGGATGAACCTTTTGTAGTATCTAGTCAGGCCTAAGAAGCTCCTAATCACTATAATTGTCTTAGGTCACTTCCAATCCATGACAACTTCCACCTTCTCTAAGTCTACAGAGATGCCTTTTGTTAATACTATATGACCAAGAAACTTGACCGTCTTCATCTAGAATTCATACTTGTTGAACTTGGCATCTAATTGATGCCTTCTGAGGGTCTCTAACACTATCTGCAAGTGTTTTAAGTGTTTAGCATCCGACTTGGAGTAGATTAGGATGTTATCTACGAATACCACCACAAATGGGTCAAGATCCTTTCTAAACACTTGGTTCATCAAGTCCATGAAGGCTTCCAGGGCATTGGTTAAACCAAAGGGCATCATGGTGAACTCAAAGTGTTCATATATTGTTATGAAGGTAGTCTTGTGTATATTAAACTTTCTGATTCTCAACTAGTGTTATCCCAACCTAAGATCAATCTTTGAGAAATGAGCAACACCTCTCAAATGATCAAATATGTAATCAATCCATGGCAAAGGATACTTATTATTCACTGTAGCTTAGTTTAGCTTCCAATAATCAACACAAAGTCTCATAGAACCATCCTTCTTCTTTACAAATAATATCGAAGCTCCCCAGGATGATTCACTCGGCCTGATGAATCCTTTCTCCCTGAGCTCGTCTAGTTGAACCTTCATCTCAATCAATTTTACTGGAGCCATTCAGTGATGAGGTATAGCTATAGGGTTGGTTCCACGGTGAAGTTCAATCTTGAACTTTAATTCTCTAGTAGGTGGTAGTCTGGGTACACATCCTCGTACTCACTAACCAATGTTAGGACTTGTATCCTCTTTAGCTCAACAAGTTCTACTTAAGAGAGTTCCTCGAACTACCACATATCCCCATTGATTCTATAGGTTTCTTCTAAAGGTAAGGTTATGATTACCTACCTCTTAGGACAATCTATCTAAGCTTGGCATTGGTCCATACATCTTAGCAAAAGAAAGGTAGAATACATAGATCAACTGTTAATAATTTATTCCAAAACCTTAGGTCACAGCTATAGATTCTTTTTGAGGTAATAATGGTACCTATTAGTGTAAATACATTCAAAGTTATGGGTATTGTTTTTGTCACAAGTTGTTACCGATCAGCTAGTTCCTCAAAGATAAAAGAATTAGAGGCACCCGAGTCAAACAATAGTCTCACAGCAACGTTAAGCAATAGGAACGTAGCTTCCATTGCAGGATTTGGTCCTATCGAGTCCCAATAGCAAAGATTCTAGCCTGGTTCTGACCACAACCCTAGTTTTGCCCCTGATTGGCATTTTGTTGTTGTTGCCTGGCTTGACGATAACCATTCTGACCTCCCCCCCTGAGTGTTTTGTGTTGCTACTACTAAGGCGCCTAAGCTATTGCAGTTGGGAAATTCTTGCAATATGACTGTGATATCTCATAATTTTGTCAAATAACTTAAAAATAAATAAAGCTGACAAAAAAAATTAAATGAAATAAGTAAGTGAAGATTTCTTGAGACTCTTCGGTGAAAATTAGTTATTGAGAAAAATTCAAAAATAATTGGAGGCAAATGAAATCTTATTATTAGGATGTTCTAACAAATGATATAAGGTAAATAAAATTATCAAATATTATTTGTAGAGGAATTATTTTGTAATGATGCATATAATGGAACAGTTATGGAGTTAATTATCAATACAAAGTAGGTAGAGTGAACTATGTATATACATAAATAATTATTTTTACCTCTCTGAAAATAAAAATATGAAATGAATATATAGAAAAATATATGAAATAAAGAAATGAAAAATATAAAGAAATATTGAATATTAAAGAAATAGAAAAAATATTTAATAAATACAATATTAAAGAAATAAAAAAGGAAGAATATTAGCAAACCTATATAATATAAGAAGAAAACATAGGGAGATTTAATAAAATAGAAGGATATGTGTAATAAACCATATTTACATAGATTAGAAAGTGAAATTAGGTTTATCATTAGCAAATTCCGGATGATAAAGACTTTAGAAAGTAATTTTGGGCAATGTATACAACATCCAATGGCTAGAAACGCGTAATCCGCACAATCTACAATCTAATGGTCGCAATCAAGCCCACACCGAACGCGCAGATGCACCGAATCACCACGATCCAACGGTCCACAATCGATCCACTCGATCCAACGAACGCAATCAAACTCGCACCAACGCACGGGTGCACCGAATCACCAAGATCTGACGGCCCAGGATTGATCCACCCGATCCAACGACACAAAACGCAGGTGCGATTTCGTAGATCGTGATCTGAGATCCGCATGTGGAACTTGAGGATGATCTGAGTGTCTAGATTAAAGGCCCCAGAAAAAAATGAAAAAAAATCATGAAAAAACCCGAATAAATCCGAAAATTGGTTTCTAAGTTCCAAAAAAATTATCCAAAATACACTTGCTATTCTCCTACACTTGGAAGGCATGAAATTTTGAAGAACTAGCAAGTTTCCTACAAGGAGAACACCATACACTTACCATTATCTACTCTTTTGAACTCTATATAAAGCCCCCATGCTCACAATTCCTCTCATCCCAAGAAACAAGAGTTGAGATTTCTTCTTGTACTCTAAGCCCCCTTCTTGGCACCTCTTCTCACATTTCCTTTCCCTCTTGTGTGTGAGAAGTTCTTGGTTTGGAGATTTATCTTGAGTAATTTTCTTGGTGCCTGTACATTGGAAACTCTTGCTTAAACTTTGGGGAGAAAGCATCATAAGGTGGAAGTGATTTCTTGAACACCCCTTTTTCTTATTCGAATTACTAGCATGTTTATTGTTTGTATGGCTTTAGAAATCAAAATAATTTCAGTTCTAGTATTCTAAAATATATTTCAGTTCAAATTTGATCCTTGTTCGAATTTATACATTCATAATATTCATGCCATGTTTAGTATCATGCTTAGGCTTTATTTCAAAGTATGATGCATGATTATGATTGTTTCATGATTTGATTTTTAGATTGTTCATATTCAGAATTTTATTTATCTTAGTTTCATGTTCTAAAATTTATTTAATGATTCATGGATATAAGATTTAACAAAAGATAATGGTGAAAATAACCACGAACCATCATAGCAAACATGTGGGTTGTTATGGATGTTCTTTTCATATGGTTTTAAGACCAAAGTAATTGGTTGGTGGGTAAGTTCCCTTAAGTTCCAAAAATCCAATGAAATTGGCTAAGAAAAGCTATATTTCACTCTAAAGAAGTACTTTGTTAAGAACATCAAGGGCTTAAAAACTCTTTTGGTCTAAAGTCTCAACTTTAAACAAATCAATGCTTGAAACACGTAATGTATGCAAGTGTTTGAAATATGAATGTGTTATTGGTTTGAATTTAAAAAATGGTTGTCTGAAAAAGATCTACTGAGCTTTGTGCTCACTGCTTCCTCGTTTTTTAGGAAATTAAATTATGAAGACCATGAAATTTGGATAGTTTCTATTTTAGCAAGTTTTTTTTAGTTTCCTTTTAATGTAAGGGCATGTCGCTCAATTTTGAATAAGCCTTCTGCTAAAATTTAATTTTTATTTTAGAGGTTATGAATTTCTTTTGATTAACAATGTAATAGGTTACTTTTACATTAGAAAGTTATGTATTTTCCTTTTTATGAATAAATGAGTTGAATTTTTCTTTATCTTTAATTGCCTTGATTTTATTAAGTGGAAATTTATATTCTCAAATTTACTCTAAGGCATGAGGTATTGAAAGTCAAGTGTGTGTCACTTGTAAAGTAACATAGACCCAACTAGCCAAATGGTTAAAGTAACATGAAAGTCAAGTGTGTGTCACTTGTAAAGTAACATGGACCCAACTCGTCTTGTTTGGATACAAAGACTACAAGCTCAGTTGATAGTGGGTAAGCCTTGTCCCGAATAAAGCTAAAATTGAAAGGGATGTGGGTTATCCCGCCCCAGAAAGTGTGGTTGTTAAGCAGATTTCGGTCTTGCTGCCCGATCTGAAGGTTGTCCCACTAGCTTATATGAATAGTCAGAGTTGAAGAATACTCTTATTTTCTAAAAAAAGAAAATTAGAAGGTGGAAAATTAGGGCAAGAAAGTGAATAGAAGTCGAAAAAGATGCCAAATATGGTATCTTGACTAGACAGAGGTTGTGAGTCAACCAAATTGAACCCTAGGTCTAGAGAAAGACCCTAGGTAGAAACGTGGTGTAGCTATTGGTAGCACAGTGGATCAAAAACATAAATCTATAGGGCATAGGTTAGAGACGAAAACTTGTGTGAAAATAAAAAATTGTTTGATCAAGACACGAGACTGAAAAGCTTCTGTATCTTTCAGTTTCTATCTAGTATGGGATTTATAGGAATTCGGGAGTATGGAGGAAGCCTGGACTCAGAAAATGATGGACCATGTGTGGTGAATGATCGGTAACTCTGGCAAAATGAGTTTCTTTATGCTCGCTGGTATGGGACGGTGGAGTATAGTAGGCTCGAGAACTTTAGTTATCAAGTAATTTGCAAAATTGTTTGGATACGACTCTGTTCTGGGTAAAAACTTAAGTGGAAGGGGTAGAGTGGTATGAGACACTTGAACCTGAAAGCTTAGGTGGAAGCTTGGAACCCTGTTGTGCTAGCGAAATTGTATGATTGTGTGATATGCATGTTTTTTTTTTTTGCTTTAAGACAAAATCCTTTACCGATACATGAAAAGAACCTAGAAGAAAAACCTTTAGGCCACTAAACAAATTAAGAACCTAGAGACATGAATTTAAAGTCATGATAGTAAGAACATCTGACAAGGTAAATACCGACAAGATGTTAAATTTATAGACAATGGCTGGAATAAGAAGGTATGCTACTCGATCCACCACCTCTGATGAGACCAAACAATGGGACTAGGAACTGCCTGCTAGAATGGAGGCGCGGATGGAGGCCATGATGAATAAGATGTCGCAGAGGGTGCTGGATTAGCTATTGAGGGCACTTCCACAAATAATCCCTCAGGTGGCACCACAGCCTCAAGTACCTGAACCTACCTAGGTTCAACAACCAACACTTATGGCCCTAGATCCCGAACGTCAGAGGGCTCAGGAGGGTTTGGAGGATGAAAAACAGAGGAAAATGTTGATAGAGCTATAGAAGTTCCAACCTCCTTCATTTGATGGTACTACAGGTTGCATCTTGGTGGACCACTGGTACCAAGAGATGGAGGAAATTCTCAATGTACCAATGGTAACTAGGTCAAGACAGGTGGCACTGGCCACACACCACTTCAAAGGACCAGCCAGGAGTTGGGGGCGAATGATGAGGATGAACCCTAATACGGATGTTGATGCCATGAGTTGGGAAAACTTCACAGAGATCTTTTATGAGAAGTTCTTCCAAAAGTAACCTTGAGCAAGCTACAGGAAGAATTTGTTTGATTAAATCAAAGGGACATGACTGTAGCTGAATATGAAAGGAAGTTCACAGAAATGGCCAAGTTCTCACTAGATCTGATAAGGGAGGAGAAAAGGAAGGCCAACCAATTTGCATAGGGTCTCAAGATGGAGATCCGAGAGATAGTGAATACTTTGGGCCTAAAGACTTACAAGGACGTCGTAGAAAAGACCCTAACTCTGGAGCAAGAACTCAACTTGGAACAAAGGTTGAGGGGGAAGAATAAGAGGCCGGGGAATGAAAATAATCAAGGGGCTCAAAAGAAAAGTAAGAATGGTGGGAACGCACCACAGAGACAGGGACAGAACATGGATGAGGCAAGGGAGCAAGCTAAGAGGCTGAGATTGTGCTTTTTATGCAGACAGAGGGGGCATCTTGCTAAAAACTGCCCAACAACATTAGTTCAAGTTCCCCAACAATAGTGACAATAGAATACTCAGGGAGGAGGTTAGAATGGGCGTCCTCAAGCCAGACAGAATCAGAATGCCAATCAGGGCAAAACCAATGCTATGGTCAGAACCAGGCCAGAGTATTCGCGGTTGAGGCCCAGGAAGACCAGGTCCCTGTAGTGGAAGGTACGTTCATATTATTCAATGTTGTTGTGAAACTATAGTTTGACTCGGGCGCTTCTAAATCTTTTATTTCTGAAGAACTAGCTAATAGGTTACAACTTGTGATAAAAACACTACCTGTAAACTTGAATGTATCCACACCAATAGGAACCACTGTGACTTCAAAAAGAATGTGTAGTTATGACCTAAGGTTTAGGGATAAACTCTTAATAGTTGACCTATGTACCTTACCTTTTTATGGATATGATGTGATCTTGGGGATGGATTGGTCAAACCAATGAAACACCCCAACCCCTGTATCATTAAGAATTGGATGCATCCACCATTTTTCTTGATAGTGGACTAAACCAAACGGCGGGCCGGGCCGGTGTTACATTACAAGCGATGCACACTTGACTTTCTATTTCAGTCATTTCATGCCTTGATCGTATTTAACCGCACATAACTTAAAATTAAGAATTTAA
>JAJIYU010008380.1:0-18046 GCA_030144865.1 Tinospora cordifolia | reverse complement strand
AATAATAATAATAATAATAATAATAATAATAATAATAATAATAAATTGGAATGATTTGGTGTCGAATGGTGATTTTTTTTTCATGTTAGATGTTATGCTCACATCTTAAATTTGATAATTGTTGATCGTTTGAGAAACCATGCTTATTCTATTGATAGAATTCGTAATATTGTAACATAGGTTCATTCCTCTTCTCTTAGACTTAAAAAGTTTAAGACATGTGCAATAGAGAAAATTATCAACTAGCCGTCTTATATGTTTGGATGTCAATGCTAAGTGGAACTCCACATATCTAATGTTGGAGACAACATTGAAGTTCCAAAAAGCTTTCAAGAGGCTACAGGAGCAAGTGCATGAAGAACTAAATAAAGAAAGATACCACCATAGCTGCAGATTAGAAGAAAGCTAGAGTGTTCTTGAAGTTCTTCAAAATCTTTTATGAGATAACTTTTGACAATTTCAGGGTCATTGTATGTCACTTCAAATCAACATTTTCAAGAGGTTTACTTGATTCACCAGTTACTTCAAAAATATTCTGCTCATGATGATTGTTTATTGCATGATATAGACAGAATATGAAGTCAAAGTATGATACGTATTGGGGAATATTGAGAGGACCAATTTTATGCAGCGTCTTGGTGTTGTTCTTGACCCTAGGTATAAATTAAGATCTCAAGCTTTTACTTTTAATCTTATCTCCTTTGGGAAGGACAGGATGAAAACAATGGTATGCACTTGGTGGAGTGGTCTCAAGTCCAGAGAAGGAAGGAGCTAGGTGGGCTTGAGATCGGAAATTTGATGGCAAGAAATAAATCTTTGGTGGCAAAGTGGCTGTGGCGGTTTTCGAAAGAAATGGATCAGCTTTGGGAGAAAATTATCAGCAGTAGGCATCGAATGGATCCCAATGGTAGAGATGTCAGTGTCCAGAGAAAGACTACGTTTAGAAGCCCGTGGAAGTTTATTTACTCTACCCACTCGGTTTTCAATCCCTATATCAGATTACGTGTGGATAATGGAAGGTCTATACGATTTTGGGAGGATGTGTGGATGGGGGATGAAGCATTTATTGATGGATGTGGGAAAGATGGAGGAATCACTTTTCCATCTTTTCTAATGGAGATGGTCAAGATAATTATAGGGGCGTCTGTCCGTATTTGGAGGAGGCGGCTAGGAAATGAGGGGGACATTGGATGGTGGTTAGTTTGGCAGTGATTTGGTGCTTGTGAAAGGAACAAAATGCTAGGGTTTTTTCGGATAAATTCTCCCCACCATTACAGATTTGGGAGGAATCTCACTACTAGCTTCTTTTTAGATTAGTCATAGCACTCTATCGATGAGATTTTCAATGTCTAACTGGCTTAGCAGGTAGAACAATGTACTACAAGAAGGGGTCCTAGGATGATTATAGTGGATTTCTGAGTAAATTTTGTAATCCTTTACTTTATCAATAAAATACCGTTTCTTTTAAAAAAAATCTATAAAGATCAAGTTGGGCAATTAATAAAAAGTATAGTAGAAGCTATATTGAGAAGGATGTATGAGAAATGCAAAGGTGTCTATGGGAGTGAAGACGAGTAAGTTGATCAATCTTCCAATTATGTTGAGATGGAGCAAGTGGACTCAGTTTTACCATTTGGCCAAGTAATTAATCACTTATTTGAAAAAGATCATGAATAGAATAATTCAAAGGTGGACCAATATCTAATGAAATTTTGTGAAAAAGATAAAAGACTCATTTGACATCTGGAATTGGTAGAAAGCCAACTTCACTAAGTATAAGGATCTCGGGCAAATAGCTAGGGACATACTAGCTATTCTCATATTTACTGTTGCTTTAAAGTATGCATTTAGTACTGGTGATCGAGTACTAGACACGTATCGAAGCTTGTAGAATCCAAGCACAGTGGAGGCCCTTATTTGTTGACAAAGTTAACTTCGATATCCAAAAATTCCAACTCATATTCATCAATCATTAGACAATATTAGCACTAGTTATGAACAAGGTACTATTCCACATCATATTTTTTTAATATATTATCTTATAATATATTGATGTATTTACTCTAAAATTTTTTGATTTAAATCTTTTTTAGATGATCTTTTTTTATGACAAGTCTATGGTGTATAACCCTTCATGTTAAATGACATTATTTCATGTAACTTATATCACACTATTTGCTAATATGATTTTTTGGTTCTACATCATTTATGCTTATGATTTTTTTTTTTTTTATTTCTATTTTCAACTCTTTGGATTGGCATATAAAGGAATTTGAAGATGATGAGTGGCAAGTTGAGAGTACAATGAAGGTAACAGTGGTTTGATATTTAAAAAATTGAGTCTAAATTGAACTTGTTATGTATGTTGTAATTTGTGTTTCTTTATGGTGAAACTTGTATTTTGGTGATTTTGATAACTCTACCACTGAGTTAAAAGAGCCCATTTGATTCAATTTATAAATGAACAACTTCATTTAATCTTGTTTCTTTTCGAAAAGAATCAATACGATCCTAATAAGGTTCCTCCTCCGAATGAACTTCAACGGGAATTGGATAAACAAGAAAGAAAAACGATTCTCTTTCTTTAGAAACTCTTATTTATGTTATTACTTTGACTCATGTTTCTCAAAAAGTGGATCTCCCTCCAATAGCTTCGAATAAATAAAATACATGCATTAGGATACGAAGACTTCTTATTCCACAACAACGAGTCCATCGCAGCTCAACGATGAACAGGCCAAAGTTGACACAGCCATCATGTACCTCGTCGACAACGCTATGCTTTGGTGGCACAAGAGGCACAACACCATCAAGAAGGGCCTCCCCTCCACCTAAGCTGCACAAGAAGGGCCCAAAGCCAATCCCAGTTAACAATAAAGCTTGATAAGGGCTTTCCATCCAGGTACGAGCTCTGCAAGAACTCGGAATCATCCTCTTGAAGCTCATCCTCTTTATGATAAATGATCCGCTTGCCCCAAAATGACTTGGCCCAATAGGAAAATCCCAATTTGTCCATTTTTGAGGTTTCAAGGGGGCATGGAAACACATTAAGAACTGTTCAGTAGAAATTGAAAAGAGATATAGCTTCAATTCCTTCGAAAATAGTAAGATCTTCGGCCTTTTTCTACTTCTTATTCCAAGTGCAGGATAACCCCAAGGAGAAATAGAATAATTCATTCTGTCCTGTATCCTCGATTAATGCAGCCTCAAATGCTTTAATTTTAGATTCTAGTCTTGAGCAGGCATTTCATTGATTGAGCTGTCTCAAACCCCTCCTTTGTCTTATTTCAAATATATTTTTTTAATCCACTTTTGATCAAAATAGTTTACTGACATGAATTTGTGTGGAGGATGAGTTTGATAATTTTGTATTGCAAGTTTATGACCAAAAATCAACAAAATGGCGTATGTAATAGTAGGATTAGTTTAAAATTTTATTTGATGGGCCACATCATTTTATTCTACAGGTTGTGTGGCCAAACTGCCAACGCTCCATCAAAAGACCATTTGGTGGATTGAATTTTAAAGATGAGTGAGATTAGCAATTTTATTAGAAAGGACTGTGGCTAAAACCTCACCAAAAGGTCAACTATTTTAACAATTTATAGATGCTTTTATATTAGATATTTTTTATGTTTGTTGAAATTTGAAAGGTTATGTTAAAAGGTAACAAACATGTTTTCAATTTTTTTTTTTAAACAAGTTTTTAATGTAAAAAGAAAAATAAGTTTTTAATTTTTTTAAAAAAATAAGTTTTTTTCCAAATAAAATACGTTTTTAATTTTTAATGTAAAAAAGAAAAAGGGAAAAAAAATTAAGTTTTGATCTAAAATGGTCTATTTTTGAGGTAAATAATGTATTACAAAACAAATTCAAATATTTGATATATATATATATATATATATATATAAAGAAAAATCAGTCGAGTCGACCCAACAACCCAAAAACCCAACTCACAATGAGATAGGGTCAGGTTTTTCAATTGGGTGGCATCGGGTTATATGATGCCACCCCATTTTGACTGGTTGGGCAGGTCAGGGACCAAACCTACTATACTCCATGTAGACCTCCTCCCTGGTCTATAAAAAAAAAAAAAAAAAAAAAATCTAATAGTGTAGGCCCTTAGAATAATCTGGACATAAACACCAAGAGCTTGTCACAAATCTTAAAATCATCCCATAATTTAGCACATTCCTTCTTTGAGTCATTGAAAACTCTACTGTTCCATTCAAGCCATAATTGCCACAAGATAGCCACATAGGCAACCTTGTGGCAATCCTTGATGGAAATCAATGACCTAAGCCTCTCCACAAAGAAAAATCGCCACTTGCCCCACAGATATCTACCCACTAGACAATGTAGGAAGAAATGATCCAATATCTCAACCACTAGAAGCAAAAAAAACCACTGAGGATAGAGATTTGCGCATGGGAGTCGCATTCGAAGCATGTCCATGGTGTCAATCCTATAAGCCAGGAGCCATCCGAACGCTTTTCTTTTAGATGAGACATGCATTTTTCAGACATTTGCCACTATATGAGTCGGGAAGGAGTTCAGGTTAGGTTGGCCTTGGATTGTGTTGACAGGAGACGTACACAAGAATCATCCATTTGGCTCAAGTTATCTTGTCCATTGGAAATTTGCGCTTGTCCTAAAAGTTTAATAAGGTTAGGTATTTCATGTTACTTTGTAAATGGTTTAAGCCATAGGAAAGTGCAAGTTCCATAAAACAGCAGGAGAAATATAGGAAAGTAAGCGTGATATAGTTTATCTTGAAGGGTTGATCATCTATATCGGCTCGGAAAAGAATGTGCCAAGGATTGCTCACTAACCTATCTATCTTCCTAGAAGCGAAAGGTTTTCCTATCATTGACCACCAATGGGATATGTGAGCTAATTTCAACTTCCAAAGTAATCTTTCAAGTTTCAATTTCATCAGCCTCTTGCAATTGCAAAGATAGTTTGGAGGTTTCTTACTTTGATGGCTTTAGGCTTGGAGAGCCCCCATGTCCTCCTCCACTGCTTTGTTCTTTTGATTCCTTATTGTTCCTCTTTTCTTTAACATTTATTCAGTTACATATAAATATATATATATATATTGCGATATCTGAGCATTTTCTTATCTCTCTCAAACACAAGCATCCAATTAGGAAACCTATCTCAGGATATGATTTAGCAAACATGCTTAGAATTTAGAGATCGGTATAATTTGAAACATCACTTTGGACAGTGTCCACAGTATTCCTTGCCATATCATTCTTGGTTTAAACTGTTAATCTTCTTAATTAATATATTAGCTTTGATTCTGATCAGGAAAAGAAATTAAGAAACAAACCAAAAAAAAAAGAATCAAAAGACTGCACTCTACCACCAATCAAGCCCCTAGGACTGTACAGCTTGGCCTCAGGTAAGGTTTGCAAATTCACTTTAGTGAAAGTAACAGCCACAATGTGAAGTACTTTACATAGGAGGTGGTTAAGGAGAAAGTTAACACAGGGCATGTGGGTAAAAAACGGTTTCCAGGTCATTATATTTCCCCCTCATGCTGTTACTTATGTAAACAAAGTGGTGAGTCAATTGCACACTTGTTCTTTAGGTGTTCGTACTCAAATAATGTTTGGGAAATGTGGAGGACGCATTTTTCTATTTCCAAGCGGGACATTCCATTCAGTGTTTGTCCATTCTGGGAGGTAGCTGATGTGAAGTGGAGGGCCCACTGAATGGTGGCAAGTTTGGTGGTGGTTTGATGTTTGAGGAAGGAAAGAAATGTTAGGATCTTTAATGACAAATTCTTACCTCCAAGTGAGATTTGGGAAGAATCTCAGCCTAGCATTGTTTTGAATTAGTAATTGTTCTCTATCTTTAGGATATCCCATGTCAGACTGGTTAAGAGGGTGGAGAAATGTCTTGTAGCAGTTCTTGGGTGGTTTGTATGGGGGTGGGAGTGTGTTTTGTGGGGGAGTCATCATAAGTCTGTAATTATTTACATCAATGAAATATATTGTTTCTTGTTTTTTTTTTTTTTTTTTAAGTAATAGCCACAACTTATTCTTCCCATGACTCATTCCAGTGGGATCTTACAAAACAGCACCATGAATTTTCCTTAATTTCCCAAACAGAATGTACTCCTTCAAGAGATATGACTGCAACTTCTAAAGAATATTAATTAAGAAGAACAGTCCAATAAGGATGTGATAAATATGTATACACTAATGCAGAGTTAATATGCAAGATTTGAATCCATACCTGTTAACAGGACTTCTTTCTATTTCCATTCCATATCCAATTAAATACGCAAGCCTCATAAACTGACAACAGGATAGGTAACTTTAAGTAAACAAACATAGCAAACTTAGAAAAAACAATATAAAATTCAATACAAAATGGAACTTATGAAATCTCAGGCAACCATCAAGAACTCGGAAGACAGAAGTGCAACAAATGCTTTAAGAATGTTTGAGTCTACATATAAGACTCAGAATTTGTTGACTAAGTGATTTTTGGACTCATATCTAATTTCTTCGGTAATAGAATATCATAATAGGATGCACACCAATCAGAAATTGGCACAAGAAGAATTCACCTTAACTCGGCTTAGCGAATATAGATCACCCTGTAGACGATAAAATTCTTTCTCAACATCTGGTGGCAGGATCCCATCATTACAATGAGAACTAGTTGCATCAATCAAAGCCAAGCAAGCAGATATCACCCATACTTCCCGCATACAAAATGGTAGTGCATTCTGCATGGAACTCCAGGAGAAAACATTCAGCAAAAGGGAACCAGCAAATATAAATACATATATAGATTGACAATTAGATAGAGAGGTAGAGAAAAGATAGAAAGGTAATGACATACTTCATGCAATGCTAATGCCTTTGAGAAGCTGATTATAAATGAATAACCCCTTGAAGCAACCTCAGCAGGGCGATTCACCTTGAACAATAGCTAAGGAATCCAAAAAATAAATAAATAAAAGACCACCACGTTATTAAAATTTACAGGAAGTTGGAAGTAAATAATGGAAAACTTCCCAAAGAAACAAAAGAAAGGCTCTGCGAGAGAAATAATTATTGAAGTTTTTGTAGCATTCTTTTTATGTACAAAGATAAGAGTCTGCATCATTTATTTTTTACTAGCATGGTTGCCGAAGAGGTTGGAGGATGTGGTTTGCATCCTTGGAAGGCCGGTATAAAGCACCTTTTGGAGTTATGGAGGATTGACATTATATCAAACACCAGCCCCTCCCTCTAACTCAACATAAGAGAGAATGAGTGTTAATTTCCATGTATGCTATGTTATGCTTCTTGTGGCTTCAAAGGAAGAACAGGGTGTTTAACAGCAACCATAAAGAGCTGGATTATCTGTGGGAGAGTATGAAGCTAACAGTTAGCACTTGGGTTTTCGCTTCTTCTTGGGGCAACAGCTTTGCAATTGCAGTTTGGCTTTTCAACTGGAACAGTTGTTTAATCTGAACTTGCTTTGTATGGCAGCTGTGGGCTACTGCCATGGTTTTTAGGTGATTTGTTGTATAGAATATTCTTCATGTTCTTCATGTTTTTGTTCAACTCCCCCCCACAGTGTGCTTCCTTCAAATAAACTAAAATTTGTTTCAATCAAACAAATGAGAATTGGATATAGAAAGTAACATGCATCATCATAACATTAATTATATTCATGCACAAACCCCAATTTTCTGAGGTGGGATAGGAATATAAGGCATCTACCCTGTAGTTTATTGTTTTTATAAACTTGAGAAATCAACGAACTGGCAAGCAAAATAACTAAGCTTTCTAATTTATCAGGAAACATATTTCATGGTACACTTGACATGTGCAAGTAATAAAGAATCACAATTACTTTACATAGAAGATCATCGAGAAAAATGACAGTGTACAACAGACAAAAATTGACGCATAATATCATACACAGTAAGAGTTTGATCTTCCACATAGGATAAGTAAATATAGGAATGTTAATGAAGTCTGAGAAATTACAGCCACTGTCAAAGTCAACAGACATATCAAGTTATGAATTGAATATTCCCAAAGAGACATATCAAGTTATGAATTTAATTTTTTAAAAGATAATAGCTGTACAATACAAATGTCTCAAGATTTAACCAGCAGAGAAAAAGAGATCGCCGTCATTACCAAAATCTTTGTAGAAATAACCTGACTAAAATCCTGTTCCATTCCACTAAACTCAACTCAATGAAGTTTTTTCCCAACTACATGGTATTGACTTCCACCATTACAAAATCTAGGAGCACAATTCAGAATCACAATAGCAGCCTTCAACCCCCCTCCCTAAAGTCAGATATTTGAATGTTGTTCAGCTATTCCAACCTATAAAGTCTTGTAGTCCATCAATTGCATTGCTTTGTTTCGTTATCAATGTTTGCCTGTTGCTCCAAACCTTCATTTTGCACGAGTACATTCATAATGATGGCACAAGTCTGAACCATATCAAGCAACAATCTTTTTTCCTGTAAGCCATGAATTTCAAAAGATTTTTCCCTTAATTTGACTTCCTCAGATTCACTCACTTCAAGAATAGTTTTACTCTAACCTATCAGCTTTCTCGAAAGATAATAACTATTCTATTAAATGCTCCTTGCTACCAACACTCTCTTTCATTCTACTTGGTGAAATGACCTCAAGAAGCATTTCAATTTCAGTCATCCAGCTTTAAGCCTACAACTGATTAGAAAACCTTTTTTACACCCATATCTCTGATAAACCGAAATGACAGAAATGATTAATTTGGTTAGCTCCAGACTCCAATCATGAATCTTAATGATTGTAAAGTCTTCAAGCTTTTACCCAAAATTAAGTGATTTTTTCAAAATCGCGACCAAAATATACCAGGGACTTTAAGTAATTTTTCAGATAGAGAGATGGACGCAGGAGTATTGTTCCGTAGAATCATTTTGTCTTGGGGTTTCCTTGCCTACACAAGTAGATAAAAACATACATATTTCACCATCAAATTAAAAGAAAGGTGCAATGTTTAAATTAATCTACTTGATAGTGCAAACTCTAAAATTCACATAAACAAATACTAGGGATATCTTTTGAACATAGTTCACCTAAGCCTTTCTTATTTTGTCTGGGATAGCATATAGCACATTACAAACCTACAGACCTTTAATTGGCAGGCAAAGAGATATTGCCTAAATTCAAACTCTCTAAACGAATCATCTTGCACTAGTTGTGACAGTGGTTTGTAGCCAGGTTTAAGCAGTGCTGCCTGATCATCACCATGGTCAAGTCCTCCAAAATCCCTCTTTTTCACAGTTGCAGCATTTACTGTATTACAAAAATAATTTAATGAGCAAAATTTCTTAAGACTAATAAAAGAAGCCAAAGGAGAGCTTTCACCACAAAGCAAGCAACAGAAGCATTAATTTCAAATTGCAAGCACCAAAAGCTAACAGAAAATACAACTACCATAAATAAATTACAAAATATGAACTTCTATTTGGAACAATGCAACTAATTATGGAAGAAACTTTCAACTCCAAAAAGGAAAAACGCAAGGTATTACTAGCTTGAGCACTTTCAAAAAGAATTGGCATTTTGACATTCTAGGACAAATTTCTTGTCTTGACAAATTATGATCATTGCCTGAACATCTCTGGAGGAGGTGATTTGCCTGATCGTCTTTGGAGGAGGGTGATTTGCAGCAGGTATGGCCTCAAGGACAACCAAAGGGATCTTGAGCTCATTTCTTGGAAAACTTTCAAGAGTCCAAGAGAACTTATCTTCTCCATATAACCTATATTTTCACCATTAATTAGATCAAGTTGGGAACGGTAACTCTATTTATTTTTGGGAGGATGGATGGTGTGGGAATGGCACCTTTTGTAACCTTTTTCCCAATCGTTACCATCAATCCACATGCCACAACCATCCAATAGCAACATATATGAGCACCTCAACTATTTCCTTACCGTGTTCTTCCCCTCATTGGTGTTATTTTTGTTACAATTCCTCGGAATCTTCCAATCATTTCTTCCAAGCTTGCCCTTTCTCTAAGTAGATGTAGCATATATGGGCGCTTCATTTCCCATTTACGCTGTCTGTACGATGTGGTCCAGATCAGTTTGTTTCCACACACTGATGCCATTACACCCAGATGGAGTAGCCACTAGCAGGTCGTCTGTATGGCAGTGTTGTGGTCTCTTTGGAAGGAGCAGAACTGTCTGAGGATTCATCTTATCCCGCTGATGTGGTATGGATAAGTCTCATTTCCTAGCATCTTCCTGTGTTAGTAACAGCAAATTGTCCAAGGGCTTTCCCGTTTTCAAGTGGTTGACAGGATGGACCATTTTTGTATGGTTGGCAGGGCTATTTTGGCCTGTTACTTAGTAGAGAAAATGTGTGTGCACAATTACTAGCACACAATATGATTTTTTTTTTTTTTTGAGGAAAAAAATCAAATTATGGTCATGAAAACAGATAAATCAAATCTGTCTGCTCCCACCCCAAAAGAAGAATTACCAACCACCCATTACAAATACATCCCACTCCACTGCCATGCTTTTGTTGGTGAGAGAAAGAAGGGAGTTTTTTAATTGGCAGAAGGCCCCTTCAACAAATTCCTGTATAGTTCATGCAATTTACTAAAATGCAATAGTTCAAGAAAATAATAGATAATAGTGTCATAGCAACAATTTGTTATAGAATGAGCTTAGAATTATGTACAAGCTATAAAAATGAAGTTATCATTACATAAATGTAGACTTACAAGAACCACAGTTTTTTTCTGATTGGTTCAATAACATCTTACAATCCCACACCCACTCTATTTGATTCATAATCGAATCAAACATCTTTAAAAGGAAGTCAATGTTAGATCACGATCCTTGCCTAATTCCATAATCCATGTTCAGTTGCCAAACTGATACCTGAGGACTACATTTTCGTAGCTTCACGTATCCTAAGGTACAACTAATTAAGCTAACACCTAAGCTTGCCTAGACCAAAAATTACTTAGTTTAACCGATAACCAGTCAGTGAAGCGTTGGCCAAGTACTTAGGTTGAATGGCAAAGAACCAGGAGTTCCAAGTTCAGGCCCCAAGTACTTGTGTCCCTTCCAAACCTGTGAGGGAAATAAGGCAGCAGTGCTTTAGCAATTACCAAAGATGAAGTTGCTGAAACTTGTCCCAAGAGAAAAGGCAAAAAAAAAACACATGTTTTTCCTTTTTCTATTTTTTTTATTTGGTTTTTTTTTCTTCTTCCTTAATTCAATTCTTTTAGTTTAGTTCCTATCAAGAACACCAATCGTATACTATTCCTACTTTTCCTATCCTTTTGCTATTGAATTCTTTGTTTTTCTTGTAAGCTTGCTATTCTCTTTCTCCTATTTTTAGTTTTTGGTTTCTATGATTGTTTATTTAGTTTATGACACCTTGATAATTAAGAAATAGTTAAGATTCCAGCATGTATTGTCATATTTAAGGTTTTGATAAACTTTTTTAACCTCAAATGCAAATGCATTAATAATTTATCAATATAATGAACAAATTTTAAACTTGATTTTCTTGTATGTTTACAGAATGTAGTTATTTACACTGAGTTTTACTACTTCAGATGATTATATGTTTCATAACATCAAAATAATTATTATAAAATTATTTTCCATAGTTTGCAAAATCTACTGCTTTGTGATTCAATTCTCAAGAGCCCCTACACGTACTATGTGAATCTGAATCCTAACAATCAATACAAGGCCAAGACCTAATGTTTTGAATGTTCAACACAAACTTTTTATATATGTAGTTTTCAATGGAGAGTTCAGACAAACATTGCATTCTAGAACACCAATGTTATGAAGTATGCAGATATAGATACTTGGGCCTTAAACATATATTATAGGGCTAATAGGCAAAAAAATTTCAACGTTTTCACATTTTGGCAAATTAATCCCGTCCTTTCAAAATTAACAAAAAATACGAACCTTTTCAGTTTTGTTGCAATTTTATCTAATATGTAATTTACATGTTTATGTGCTAATGTGGCACTTAGATGGAAAATGACATGGCATGAATAAAATTGCCATGTCACACCAACATCCATGTCGACAGAAGAGCGAAGAAAGGGGCAATCTTTCGTTGTTCATCGTTCTCTGGAAAAAAGGGGCAAACATAAAAAGGGAAGAAAGGAAGAACCACAAAGGAGAGCTGGAAAAAGAAGAGGGGAAGAAAGGAAGAAACGTAGAGGAGGGAAAGGGAAGGAAGGAAGAAAACAACAAGTAACATCCAGTAGGTGAGCTCTGCACTGCAAAACTGGAATTAGAAGAAAGAGGTCTTTCTAATTTTTATAACAAAGATAAAAATTGCATTGTCAGGTCTTATTAACAAATAACGAACAGTAGTAATAATATGAAGCTACCACTTGCCACTTGATGGTCAATACTTTTTCAAAAAATCAATGAATATATGAAAACCAACTGTCAACTCTATTTTTGATGTTTCCATACAAAAGTTCAAATAACCAAAAAAAAAAAAGAAAAGAAAAAAAAGAAAGAAAGAAAGAAAGAAAAAAAATTTGTTGAAGAGAATCTTGTCTTGTGAAGCTTAATAGGAAGACAAACATTATACATCTATATATCTGCTGGGAGCTTCCTTCCTATTTAATTAAATATAAGTAATGTTTTCTTCCTTCCTTCCCTTTCCCTCCTCTGTGTCTCTTTTTCGCTTCCCTTTTTCGTGCCCCCTTTTTCAGAGAACGAAGAACGACTGCCCCTTTCTTCCCTCTTCCATCGACGTGGATTTTTGGGTGACATGGCAGTTTTATTCATGCCATGTAAGTGCCACATTACCTAAATATATATGTAAATTGTATATTGGATAAAATTGCAACAAAATTAAAAAGGTTCGCATTTTTTTGTTAATTTTAAAAGGTAGGGATTAATTTACTAAAATGTGAAAACGATAGGATTTTCTTACCGATTAACCCTATACTATAACAACTCAGTTGAATTGTTGGAGTGTCAAATGAACAAAAAGTGGTCACTGAAACTAGAAGTTCAAATGAAAAAGCAAAGAAAATATCGTCATTAAGAACCTGTTTCCAAATAGCAAAGTTCTAGCTCATCGTATTCACGTAACGCATCTTCATGAAGATGAGCCATCTCAAACATAAAAGCCAAGCTTTCCTACAGAAGGAGAAAATAGCAAATTAAGCAAGAAAAACCCAAATTCTAGATACTTCAAACAATAAAAAAGAAAATGATAGAAGAAGAAGAAGAAGAACTTCAGATGCAGTATGGGGGGTAGTGAAATATTAAGGGCATGTGAATTACGCCCTATATTTGCACCTGCTTCAGTAGAGAACTGAAAACGACATGCTTTTTATCTTTGAAACCCTTATCAGAGTCTCAGCTAACTTACTACTAAAAGACAATTGGCTCCCCCATGCTTCCCTTGGGTCAAAGACTAAAAAGTGAAAAAGAAGCAGATAACCCCTGAAGCCCTTCTCATCCTCAATTTAGAAAGGATAAGCAAGTTTTAGCATCTAAACCCCTTTCTCTATATACTCTTGGTCATAACTAGCAAAATAAGATGTCAAAAATTGGACCTTCAAAATAAAAAAGTTACAGAAGTTCCAAACTGGCATAAAGCGTTGTTCAGTGAGTTTGCGAATCTCATCCTCATAAAACTGAACACGCCTATCCAATGTATTCCTAATGGATTCCATGATCTTCGAGTCCAAGTCTTCCCAAAAGTTTGCATCTTGTCCATGTATGTCTAGTTTGCAACACCTGAAGGAATGCAGCCCCCACGGTATAAGAAAGAATAAAAAGAAATAAAAAAGCTAAGAAAAAAAAAAAGAGAATTCAAATCCTTATAAACTCAACTTTCCATTAGACAACCTGCATAGAAAACCAAATGTCAAGATTGATCAAACTGCCTTCAGAGATTAAATAAAAGAAAGTTTGCATAAGATGAACTTGGTAGAATTATTATCTTTGAAGAAAGAAAAAAAAAACCATGGATCAAATCAAAATGATGCAAGGAAGAGATCCATCACATAAAAACTAAGTTGTCGCTATAACACAACTTAAGCACAGCATCAAGAAAGCAAATACTAGAGATCAGTTGCCCGCATACCTTTCTCTCTTTTTAGTGTTAAAATCTACTTCAAGTTTCGCATATATTCTTTTGGCCAACTTAGTGGCTTGGTCATTGCTTGGATGAGCTTTTGATACAAAAACAATAAACCACTCTCGTTCATCGTTTTGAACAATTAGTTTTAAACGTGGTTTCAGAATGGTCTTGAACTCGTCAAGGTCCTGTACAAAAGAAAAAACAAGTAATTTATTCAAGTAAAAGTAACAAAAAGAAAATTTATGACAATTAGTGTCAGCACAGAGAGAGAGAGAGAGAGAGAGAGAGAGAGAGAGAGAGAGAGAGAGAAAGAGTGAGAGAGAGCCTAAATTGAGGACCAATTGGAAAATAGGATTTGAGTTGTAGATTTTATCAAAATTTCAGCTATAAAGGATTTTTGTCGCCTACTTCATTATAACTTTTACTAACAGTTCTCTCGGAATCCAACTCTTTATTTGAACTCCTTATTTGAACTCCTTATTTGAGCATCTATAGATAGTTTGCACTAGGCTTTGTAGAGAGATGGCTGATTGGATATGGATCAAAATAAACAATTTAAATCATGCTTGTTGCTTTATGATTTGGACACAATTATCTGTATCCAAATTTCAGAAACACCCAAATAAGAAGCATTTGTTTGAGTGAAGCCAGAAAACAGTTTTCAACTTTTTGTTAAAATCAGGTTGTTTTTGGAAAACCATAAATAGTCATTTTTCTAAATTTTTTCTCTTCAGATTCAATTCTTATTTTGGAATCACGAACCCAGGTGAAGTCTATCCTTATTTCGGAATTTCTAACCAAATGCAGCCATTATGTTTTCTTCTTCTTTTCTATTTCTTATTCTTCATTGACAGATTATGCATGAAATATCTTGCATATATCAAGAACATGTCCTATTGGATTGACTCTTGCAAAAGCTTCCGTGAAATAATAACCTTTGGTTATTATGTGTTCTCATTCTAGGTGGTCCTTCCTTAGCCACTAGACTAATGGATTTTAAGCAATAATGACATCATATCCAACCAGAAAACATGATACACATACATATACAAATAATATGGATGATATTAATAATAATGATGATAAAAATAATAATAAGAAGAAAAAAAAAAGAATGATGAAGATCCTTTGGCTACCAACTAGGCATAAGTAAAGCATGTAGCATGATTAATTGTATAAATAAGGAAATAAGATACCTCACATGTAACAAGAACGATGGTAGCATAAGGCTCTCGAAACCAAAATAACGATTGTTCTTGTGGAAAACGGCTGCGAAGCCTAGAATCTGTTGTTAATATGAATTCTGCAGGCAATTTCTCCAGATACACAGGATTATGAGTCTTGCTATTCAAGCATGCTCTTCTAAATGGCAAACGTTGCTCAAATCCATCCTTAACAATGTGCCACAAATCACTGACATCTTCAACTGTAGAGCATTAAACATAACAATTTACAAGATAGAATATTGGGCATGACAAACTTAGCATCATAAATTTTCAATCCTAAAGAGGTATTATCAAATTTAACCAATAATCTTCATGTATATGCCTAAAATTGGCATATTTTCAACCAACAGAGACATTCCAGGTTACAAAGATGCCAAACAATAGCTTGATTAATTGTCTGCGAGCAGTTTAGCATGTTGACAAACGAGACAAGATACCATTGTGATTTCATAAGCAACTTAGGGAAACATATTAAATATTAAAAAAAATTAAAAAAAGACATGCTACATGGAGACAAATGCAAATAAAGTACTTTTATCCCAAAAGTTCCTTGGGTTTTCTTAATTCTGACAAGTTACTTGGATTTCATTAACTTCTTGCCTATTGAAAAGACACCATATATGATGGAAATACAAGGAAACACTGAATACATTAGATGTGTGAAAGTGCCAAATTTGAAACTTAAATAAAAATTGACCTTATTTCTTAGAGTTTCGGAACTTTTAACAACTGATCTTGATTACAACTTATATCTTAATTCCAGTGATAATCATTTTAACACTAAAAAATGAAAACATGTATATTTTACATTTAAATGGTAAGCGTGTGTGCGTGTGCGTTTGTAGATACTTGGCCTGGAGATTTCAAACCAAAATGAGTGCATAAAGACAACTCAGTGCATGTAACTCCTGCATATGCAGGGTCCTACGCTTAGGGTTTATAGTGAGAAACTTCACCACATACCCCAAGAGGTTGTCTCCACGACATAAACTCATGACCCCCTGGTCACAACGCGACAACTCCCACAATTGCACCAAGGCTTCCATCTTTTAAAATAAGTAAAAATATACATTTATTAATTTTGTTTTTAGCTAAAATGGTAAAATTTATGTTTTTTGTCCCTAGCTTCTCACAAGTTTTATCTCACAAAAAAGTTTACATATCTCAAGGAATGAATTTTATGACAATACCTAATTTGTGCACAATACGTGCAATGAAACGTCAACTATTTCACAAATGAGAAACTTGGAAGTTGGAAGCATTTTTAAGTTAACCATTTAACCTAGTTAAGAAATTATAATTAACAACAACAATTACGGTAATAACAATTGTAATGACTAATGAGGACAGAAAGTTTTTCTTTTCTTTGTCTTTTTTCTTTTAATAAGTAGAGGTTATATCATTAAACCTAGGAGAGTTCAAAATATGGAGGAAAAGAATTCCTCGACAGAAGACAAACCAAAAGAGCATGCTCCGTCCTCAACATTAATTCATTGGGTGCAAACTCTAAGTTCCAAAACTGTGGAAAACTCCTTGAAGTTATTATAAATGTTTCCACCTTCCCTCTTAATCCAAATTAATCATACCATAACCATAATTAAAATCTCCTAGATCTTAATGACTCTTGCAAGTTGATCATAGACTTAATGTGATGAAGAAATCTCCTCCCTATTTTGTCAGTTCGCTAAGAGGAATATTGAACCCATTGCACATCAACCTCCACATTATTCGTAGAGAATGGCATTGGATGAAGGTATGGTACACGAACTTACTATGTTGTTCGGAGAGAGAGCTTCAATGGGGCAACAAGTGCTATTACACTGGTGCTAATAATTCACTAGTAACAAAAACATTCGGCATCAACTACGCATCCAATGCGCAACCAAAAAGTAATCAAATTAAGCTCCAGATCAGGAACCAATACAGAAACACTCAAGATAGCGGAGAGATCTTCAAGGAGAAAAAACATATATTTACATGTAAAAATTAGCCTACTTTTGTTTTTATCTGTCCAATTTGAATCGCGATTGTGAGAAACGAAGTGTGATCTAGAAATTAAACAAAATGAGGTGAGATATGTTAGGTAGGGTTTAATATTACCAGATATGATCATGTGATCGCAAGAGCTCTTAATTGACTGGAATTGCGCCAAGAAACTCGCCATGATCTGTTCGGAGAAAACATGCGAGACGGGATTGGAGAGATCGATCGGAGAGAGGTGATCTGATTAGAAAGCCGTATTTAACCAAGAAAGTCTGAACGTCTTACTGAAAGTGAGAGGTTTAAGTAGCAGATTAGCACTTAAAAGCAGAGCTTGGAACATGAGTGATCCGGTAGTTCCGACTTCCGAGTACGCTGGAGTATTTTTTTTTCTTACCAGAAGGAGAGTTACACTTACGCGTGGTGCTTTGCTGTTATAAATATTTTTCAAAAAAAAATTAAAGAAATTAAAATAAAAGGATGATGCTAGGATGATGCTATCCCTATGTTTGGTTTATATATATATGTATGTATGTATGTATGTGTATATTCTTGAAATTTTTTATAATTTTCTTGAAAAAAAAATTTTTTTATCATATTTTGTTTATAAATTAGTTAAAAAAACAAATCCATAAGATCCTCCTAGATTGAAAGTTACATAAACTTTATATAATTAATGAATCTCCTTTCACAACTCTTGACAACAACTGACTAGTTTAT
>JAJIYU010008379.1:0-18085 GCA_030144865.1 Tinospora cordifolia | reverse complement strand
AGTGGGATCACTCTTGGAAACCCAGTTCAAAATCATCAATGGTAAACAGGCAAGCCGGGTCGGGGTGGAACACACACGACGACACTATGCAGTCCATCATCGCGCTGGTACATGGATTGAATCATTATTTAATCTTTTCTTAATGATAAAACACACAATATCGGATTAAACCATCAATGCAACATGTACATAACATGAATCATCAAATATTTATTCATGGCACAAATCAAGCATATCATGCATCATTATTCTTGATTTCTAAACATGCATAACATGTATATTAATGCCACATCAAATAAATAAAACATGCATATTTAAAACATATATTCAATCATTCAACTTCAAAATATCATCACACGCCCAAGATTTATTCAAATTAAAATAAAGAAGTAAAAGTTAGAAATCACTTCCACCTTAATACATTTCTTCTGCACACCTCTGAAATTCGGCAGAGTTCTGTTACTTCAAAGCTTCCAAACACTCAAGAACTCTCAAGAACACTCAAGAACAGTTGAGGATTACTCAAGAACTGAGGGGATTGCCAAGAAGAAGGCTAAAGAGAGTCAAGAGGGACTAGTATGCTCTTGATTTGGGATGAACACAATGAGAGCATTAGGGGTCCGTTATATAGAATTTAAAATAGTGTAGAATGATAAGTTTTTGGTGTTCTCTTTGTAGGAAACTTGCTAATTATTCAAAATTTCGTGCCCTCCAAGTATAGGAAAATAGAAAGTGTATTTGAAAACTTTTTTGGAATTTAGAAACCTAATTTTTAGATTTTTTTTGAAATTTTTTTCAGATTTAATCAAATTTTTTTCAAATTTTTTCGATTATAAAATCAAAGCATTAAAGCTGAGCCGTTGATGATCCTCAATAGTAGCACTCAAATGGCGATCAAGATTAACGAATTCGTTGTGGACTGTCGGATTTCCTTGATCATAGCACAAGATCAGACGCCTCAGATCTCGTCTGTCATATGAACCTTGATTGTAGCACGACCGTTTGTGATCAATGAAACTAGTGTGGATTGTCGATCAACCTCGAGCACAGCACTGAATCGAGATCAAGATTAACGAATTTTTTGTGGATCGTTGATCAACCTCGAACGCAGCACTGGATCACGATCGATCGAAACTGTTTCAAATCCGAGCCATCAGATCTTCCTCAAGCATAACACCATTCGCGATTTAACAAAATAGCTTTGATCTTCACTGTTGGATGGACCTCGAGCGTAGCACAGATGATCATCAGAACACGAACACCGATCTAGGCTGCACGATTAACCTCGAGTACAGTGTTGTTCGCGATCAACAAAACGAATCCGAACCGTTAGATCAGGCGGATTGATTCTGGGTCGTTGGATTATGTTGATCTGGTGCTCCTGAGCATTGTTTTGGACTTCGATTTCATTCATTGGATCGGACAGATCGAGTTTGGACCGTTGGATGTAGTTTCTAATTACCAAAATCACTTTCTAAGGTTGTTATTATCCGCAATTTGCCAATTTTATACTTTCTAATTGATGTAAACTATGTTTATTGCACATGTCTTTCTATTTTATTAATTTTCTAATATTCTCTCATTTCTATTTCTTTAATATTATATTTATTAGATATATTTCTATTTTTTAAATATTTTTAATGCCAACAATTTAATAATCTACATTTTTTTTTCATTTCTTCATTTTCATATATTTTTATTTATATTTATGTCATATAATTATTTTCAGATAATTATTTATGTGATTATAACTTAATACTTATATAATGTTATATTTATTTTAGATAAATACACACATACTACATTTTTATTCAATTATGTAAAAAATTTCTTATACATATATTCCTATAATATGTAGTATTAACACACATTAGCCTATATATATATATATATGTGTGTGTGTGTGTGTGTGTGTATATATATATATATACTTTATTTCTTTTTTTTTTGTTTATTTCTTAAGAAATGGAAGCAACTCTTTAAATTTCATAATTAATTCTACTAAATTAAAATTTTTATTTAATTATCAAATTAAGGTCTTATTTGCCTATTTTATAGTATATTTCTAATATATATTATTTTTCATTTGCCAACCCACAATTTGTACCCAAAGATGTCTTAAAATCTTTGAAATTGTTTCACTTAACCTATTTCATTTAATTTCATTAAACTTATTTATCTTTAATTATTTGACAAAATTTTGGGTTCTTATAAATGCACGGAAAGAACATAAGGTATCTAAAAGAGACTAATAGAGGAGGGATGATTAATATAGAGCTATGAAAGTGTTCTCCTTTGAATATTGCATGTTTTAGATTTACAACATGATAGACAAAATACCACGCATGGGAGAAACAAGGGACGCACAAACAAAGTGCGATTTCCAAACTAGCGAGAACTATGTCGCGTTACCACAATAATGTTGAGACTATCGCAGGAACACCATGACTATTCTATTTTTTAGACTTTTCACGCACGAAATCTCGACCACCACAATATCATCCCTATACCGAGGTACTAAGAGGTTACTAGGCACCATATAGTAATTATTTTGTACTTTTCTACATGCAAAAAACCTATTTGACTTGAAAATTATCAAATTAGGAGTTTGAAAGGTAACATATGATAAATGCTGAGAAATGGTTTACAATTTTTAAAGGTTAAGGATTCAAAACCATTGAGGCGACAGTTAGAATGCGAGGAGCAAAATAATAGGTGAAAATGACTATACACTTTCTGTAACATTGTTTTAGTCTAGAATGTGAAGCATGATCGTGTGATTATTGTTTTACAATCTTAGAAGCATGCTAGGAATGTTACGATACTTGATTTCATGATCGCTTGCCTACTTAGACAACATGTTATATGAATTTTGTTGTTTAAAACTACATTAGTGATAAGCCATTTGTGAATTTAATTGCATGATATGACCTAAGTGGCAGTAGCATGATTAATGATTTAATAGCATGTTCTTATGCTTACATATACCATAATATTGGGATTAATCATGCATGCTATTGGTGACTAGTTAAAGATAATTAAGATTCTATCCATGTATCGGAGCGACGATACAGATACAGTGGCAATAGTCTAGTATCATCGTGGGTATTTCTCCACCCTAGGTGGGTGTTTATGCTACTATGACAATAGTTGAGATGAGACGGAGGATCGACATAGACCTCACTTCTAAAGTTGTATCATGATGAATAATTGGCTTTTGGGGCGTTACTTCCAAGAGTTCGAACACAAGATGATAGTGATGAGATTCCTTTCGATTTTAATGTCAACATAAACAATTGAAGTGTTTTGAAACTCCAATGATTTATAAGTGTTTACATGTTTTATGTCCTTAACTTTAATAATGTTTGAGATGTGTTATACATGATCCACTGGGCTCTTGAGCTCACCCCACTAATCTATTTTTCCAAGTAATCACTGAAGAAACTTGTGCTGACAAGTGAAGGAGCCAATTTGGTTGTTCAAATATATCTTTTAGTAGTTGAGGTATAGGAGTAGGAGTCCATTTACCATTTTTGTTTGTAGGGCATGAGACCCACTTTTAAATTATGTTTGGTTGTTTTGTTTATTGACTTCGGCCATGGGGCCAGGTGTTAGTTTATTAATTCATTTGAACCCAGGCCATGGCGTCAGAGTATTTATCCTTTATGAGTTTATTTATATGACTCTAGTTGACATGCCATCCTTATGTTAAATCATGCATGATGTTATTGTCTATGTTTTCATACTCTAATCTTTTATTGGGATGGTTATGAGAAAGGAAGAATATAAGTAATGTTTTGGTTCTTGAATATTGAAAATGGGAGTGACCTCATGCTTGACTTTATTCTGTCTCGAGGTGAGAGATGAAAATGCCCAGTTAGTGGTGTTGGTGACAAGATTTGAGGGTCGGGCTGTTACAAAGGTGGTATTAGAGCTCAATCAATAGTTTGCTGGGGAGAGTTCAATCAATAACTCTTGGGAAAAAGTCCAATCTGATGCCAAAGGTGGTACCAGTCTGGGGAAGTGTTCACATAGAGCTCAATCAGTAGCTCAGCTAGTTCATCAGTCAATGGTTCAATCAGTTCACAAGGCTAGAGTCTAAGGTATAGACTATGAACTGTCAGTTCTACGAAAGAATTGGGCATTAGAGACATTGCATACTAGGATATAAGGAAAGACCTTAGGTATAACTAGTGTGTTGTCAAGATAATATAGTGGATCATAAATCAAAGCTTTTAGGGCATAAGCTAGTGACTGATAACGTGTGAAACAAAACACTTGATTGGTCAGGACATGAGATCGAGAAGATCCGATAACCTCGGTTTCTATGTGGTATGAGATGCATAGGAATTTGGGGGTATGAAAAACCTTAGACTCAAAGATTAACAGGCCATCTTTAGTGAGTGATCAATGGCTTTAGACGAAATTGTTTCCCTATGCTTGGCTAGTGTGGGACAATCAAGTGTAGTGGGGCTTGGGAAGTCTTGGACATCGAGACACTTATGAAATTGTTTGGGTCTAGTGAAATCCCTAGGTGAAAGCCTATGTTGATGGGGAAGAGTGGTATGAGACGCTCGAACTCGAAGGCATAGGTGGAAGCTCAGAATTCCTTTATGCTAGCATGTTGTTGGTAATGATGTGTGAATGCTTTACTTGCATGTTTATTTGTGTACTTGAAATGTGCGTGTCACGAATGTTTTAAATTCTTAGCCCAAATCCTATACCTAGAAATGAACGACTTTAACGTGGACTTAGAAGCATAAATCAATAGGCCACTAAATTGACAAGAACTTAGAAACATAAATTTAGAGTCACGTTAGTACGACAAAATTAATACAAGTTCAATTTAATGTATAAAGGTGTTTGCAATCAACCTTATGATGATTGAATGGATCTTTAGTTGTAGATAAATAGCCGAGTACAAGAGACATATTATGAGACAGCCACATTTGATGAGATTGAACCCTAGGGGCAAGGAACACAAGTTAATTAGATTGAGAGTAACACCCCAAACCCCAAGACTTTCAATTGTACTAAACCACAAGGCGGGCCTGGGCGGCGTTTCTTTGCAAGTACACAACTTGACTTTCTCATTCAATTATTCCAAGCCTTATTCATTTAAGTAACATATACCAATGCAATTGCACAAGAGATAAAAGAAAACTTGCTAATTCTTTATTCAATTTAATAAAAGAGAGTACATAACTCCAATTTAAATCAAAAGAAACTATTACAATGGAATTAATTCAAAACTTGGTCGACATGCCCTTACATTGAAAGAAATTTGAAACTTTCTAAAAACTAGTATTCTAAGTCTTTAGCATGCATCGTCATGTGTTTAATTTCCTAAAAAGATAAGAGAAGAGTGGTGAACATATAGCGCAGTGGATCTTTTCAAAGCACCAAATTACTAATTTAGATTAACAACACATTCATTTTCAAGCACTTGTAAATCATTAGGCGTTTCGAACAATATTGTGTTCACAGTTGTAAATTTGATGAAAGGGTTTCAAGGACCTTAATGTTCTTTATCAAAATGTTTCTCTTGAGTAAAACATTCCTTATGCCAAGTTTCATTGGATTTAGGGCCTAACAAATATTCCAAGTAATTTGGGACATCACCTGTGTGATCTAATCACATGTAAAGAACACCCACAGTGATCCTTATGTTCATTGTGACAATACGTGGTTCTTAATCTCAACATCTCTCATTAAATCTCAAACTCATAAATAAAATATATCATGAAACATAAATAGGATAATTTCAGCATGTTTAACACATAAACATTCAAAGCATGAAAACAAACACAGTATACATCGTACTTTAAAATAAACCTAAACATGAATAATCTAGGTATAACATGGTTTCATGATCAACTAACATGACATACATGCAAATCAAAAATTTAAATCATGCTCTTCAAACCTGAATATGCATTCTAAACTGAAATGAAGCATACATGAACATGGTATTAAACTAAACAAGTAAAATAGAGGTTTGAAAAATCATTTCTAGCTTATCTTGAATATTACTGAAATTTCGACAGAGTTTCCCTTCTTCAATACGTTTAACACTCAAGAAAATATCAAGAACACTCAATTAGACACCAAAGCACTCAAGAATACTTCAAGATCACTCAAGAACAAAACGGTTGCCAAGAAGAGGGCTAGAGAAAATCAAGAAGAACTAGTATGCTCTTGTTTTGGAACAAAACAAGAGCATACTAGTTCCTCTCCATTCTTGACGCCATTGTAAGTTTTCATTTTGTGAAACTTCTAATTTGGTTTGTGTGAGCATGAGTGATGGCTAGGGTTTGTCCATGGGTACAATTCATGCTTTAAAAAACTTCTAATTAAGTGCACACACACACACACCCAAGGACCAAGTACCTGCATCTGTTCACTAGGAACACCTAAACATGTACAACTTTCGAGGGCAAAATTTTTCTAAGGAGGGTAGGTTGTATGTAATACCCTGAAGATCAAGTCCTAAGTTCGAATCTCTGCGGAGGCGAAAGAAAACCCCTAGGGGAGGGGACAGTACCTAGTGAGTCACAGCCACCACGCGGTGCGCCATGCGGCCGCCACGCGGTGTGCCACGCGGCGAGGCCAGTGGGTCCGGTGGGCCTGGTGGGGTGTGACATTGTAATACCTCATAATTTTTTCAAATAACTTAAAAATAAATAAAGTAGACAAAAAAAATTAAATGAAATAAGTAAGTGAAGATTTCTTGATACTCTTGGGTGAAAATTAGGTAGAAAAAACGAGAAATAAGATTTATTGAGAAAAATTCTAAAATAATTAGAGGCAAATGAAATCTTAGTATTAGGATGATCTAACAAATGATATAAGGTAAGTAGAATTATCAAATATTATTTGTATAGAATTATTTTGTAATTATACATATGTTGGAACAATTATGAAGTTAATTATCAAATATAAAGTAAGTAGAGTGAATTATATATATACATATATAATTATTTTTATCTCTCTGAAAATAAAAAAAATATGAAATAGATATATATAAAAATATATGAAATAAAGAAAAGAAAAATATAGAGAAATATGGAATATTACTTGTTGGCAATAAAAATAAATAAAGAAATAGAAAGATATCTAATAAATACAATATTAAAAAAATAGAAAGGGGAGAATATTAGTAAATCTACATAATACAAGTAGGAAACTTAGGAAGATTTAATAAAATGGAAAGATATGTGCATTGTTGGGAGTAAACCATATGTACATAGATTAGAAAGTGAAATTGGGTTATAAATTGGCAAATGTCAGATGATTGAAACTTTGGAAAGTGATTTTGGCAATATATGCTGCTTCCAACGGCCAGAAACGCGTAATCCACAACTAAACCCGCACGATCTTACGGTCCAAGATCCACCTGCACGATCTGACGATCGTGATCAAGCCTGCACCGACACACGGATGCACCAAATAACCACGATCCAACGACCCAAGTTTGATCTGCCCGATCCAACGACACACAGTGCAGGCGCGATTTCACAAATCGTGATCTGTGATCTACCGTGCGGTACTCAAGGATGATCCAAATGACGAGAATAAAGGCTCAAAAAAATATAGGAAAATCGTGAAAAATAACCCAAATATTCGAATAAAATTCCAAAAATTGGTTCTAAATTCTGAAAAATTAACTAAAATACATTTGCTATTCTCTTATACTTGGGAGGCACAAAAATTTTGAGGAATTGGCAAGTTTCCTACAAAGAGAACACCACAAACTTACCATTTTCTACCCTTTTGAATTCTATGTAAACCCCCTCGTGCTCACATTCCTCTCATCCCAAGAAACAAGAGTTTAGATTTCCTTTTGTTCTCTTAGCCCTCTTCTTGGCACCCCTTCTCACCTTTCTTTTCCATCTTGTGTGTGAGAAGTTCTTGGTTTGGGGATTTATTTTGAGTGATTTTCTTGGTGCTTGCACGGTGAGAACTCTTGCTTAAACTTTGGGGAGAAAGCATCATAAGGTGGAAGTGACTACTAGAACACCCTTCATTCTCATTTACTCTAGTAGCATGATTCATTGTTTTGTGTTTTCCTTGAAATCAAACTCTTTTAATTTCAGTTTCAATATCATGCAAATTATTATCAGATTTTTCAGTTTTGATCCATGCATTACTCTTGTTCATGTCATGTTAGCAAAATGCTTAGAATTTATTTCATAATATGATAAAAATTTTGGATGTTCCATGTATGATTCTTGTTTTGATTATGAACTAAATTTTTAATTTTTTTTAAATAGTTTATGTACTAAAAATTATACATGAGGATGAGCTTTAACATAAGAAGATGGCGTTAATAACCACGTACCATCATAGTGAACATGAGGTCGCTATGGATGTTCTTTTCTCATAGATAGCCATGAGGTTTTAAGACCTAAGTGCTTGGTTGGTGGGTAAGCTCCCTAAAGTCAAAAAGTCCAATGAAATTGGCTATGTAATGTCATATTTTACTCTAAGGAGGCATTTAGTTAAGAACATCAAGGGTTGAGAAACTCTTTTGGTCTAAACTACAATTTGAAACAATATGATGCTTGAAACGCCTAATGCATGCAAGTGATTGAATTATGAATGTGTTTATTAGTTTGAATTTGAATAATGGTTGTTTGAAAAAGGATCCATTGAGCTATGAGCTCACCCCTTCCTCTCTTATTTTTCAGGAAATTAAATTATGAAGACCATGAAATTTGGATAGTTTCTATTTTAGCAAATTTCTATTTTTTTTGAAAGTTTCCTTTTATTGTAAGGGCATGTCTCCCAATTTTAAATATGACTTCCACTGAAAGTTAGTTTTTATTTTAGAGATTATGAATTTCTTTTTGATCAACAACGTAATAGTTTACTTTGACATTAGAAAGTTATGTATTTTCCTTTTTATGAATAAAGGAATTGATTTTTTATTTATCTTTAATTGCCTTGATTTTTATTAAGTGAAAATTTTTATTCTTAAATTTACTCTAAGGCATGGGGTATTGAAAAATAGAAAGTCAAGTGTGTGTCACTTGTAAAGTAACATGGACCCAACTCGCCTTGTGGTTAAGTCCACTGTTGCAACAACTGTTACAACAACGGGTTCAACAGTGGTTATGTCCACACTCAATACTCAAAGAATGTGGGCGTTGGGGTGTTACATATGCTAAGTTCATCAAGTGTGAGTTCTAGATGAAGACAGTCAAGTTTTTTGGCCACGTAGTTTCATTTGAAAGGATATTAGTCAATCAGGATAAAGTAGAGTTAGTAGCTAACTGAAAGCAGCCAAAAGATGAACTGAATAGTAAGGTTGCATGGTGTGCCCAAGACGATAGTATCTGATAGAGAGTTTCGCTTAACCTCGTAGGTTTGGCAGAGTCTATAGAAGGAGTTGAGCACTAAGCTCACTGTGAGCACTGCTTTTCATCCTCAAACAGATGGACAGTCTGAGACAGCTATCTAGACCTTAGAGGACATGTTAAGATCTTGTGTTCTGGACTTTAAAGGAAACTAGAGCAAATACCTACATCTAGTAGAGTTTGCCTATAAAAACAGTTACTAGGCAAGCATTAAGATAGCTCCATTCGAAGGACTTTATGGAAGACCCTACAAATCACCAAGCTGTTGGGCTAAACTTGAAGAACATGTACTAACTAGGCCAGACTTGGTGGAGGAAATGAATAATCAAGTCAAAATAATATACAGAAGACTGGCTACAACTCAGAGTCCTTAAAAGAGCTATGTTGACAAGAGAATGAGACCCCTAGAGTTCCAAATAGGTGATAAGGTATTTTTTAGAATCAGTCCTTAGAAGGGCATCGAGAGGTTTGGATTTAAGGAAAAGTTATCATTGAGATTTGTTGGACCATTTGAAATACTTAGTAGAATCAGGGAATGTGCTTATGAGTTAGATTTACCAAATTGGATGACCTTAGCTCACAATGTGTTCCATGTGTCAGTACTGAGAAAGTATGAGCCAGATCCTTTTCACATCATCCACTAGGAGGACGTGAACATCCAAGTTCATGCCACTTATGAAGAAGTGGCAATTAGAATCCTTGATCATAAGGTAAAAACTTGAGAACTAAGGATATTCCCATGTTTACGGTACTGAGGAAGCATCACGTGATGGAAGAAGCTACTTGGGAGTTGGAGACCAAAATAAAGACTAAATACCCACATTTATTCACTAGGAACCCCTAAATATGTACAAATTTTAGGGACAAAGTTTATTTTAAGAAGAGTAGGTTTTAATACCCTAAAATTTTGTCAAATAAATAAAATAAAATAAAATAATTTAAAATATAGTAAACCTCGAGAAAACCATGAAATTTGTGATATAAAATATATACAATCAAATGTACAAAGTGGTAAGCAAACCGAAACAAAACATGAAATCTGCAAATGGCCACCCCACTGATTACTGCGGTAATGAAAAATGCTACGTGTGTCCTTGCCCAAAAAATTCAATGAAAACAGCATGTTCTAGTTACTGCGGTATCCTACCATGGTAGTGCAATTAAAAGTGCACAATGTCAAATTATAAACTTGCCAATTCACTATAAGAAACTTCCAAATGATATAACAACTTCTAAAACTCAAACTTTTCAATGTTTAGTGTGTGGGAAACAAGAAATTTGAGTTTTTGGAAAGATTTCACACAAGGAGCACCTCAAATCTTCCAAACTTTGCCCATTGAACATCTATATAAACCCAAGCATTGGCACACTTTCTTTTCATCCCAACAAGATTGAACAAGCCTTCTTCTTGCTCTCTTAGCCTCTCCCTTGACACCCTTTTTCATCCATGGCTGTTCCACACAACAAACTAAGTGTATGAAGGAGAAAGATAGAGTGTTCAGCACCAATCTAATGCTTGAAGGAGTGTAGATCCACAAAGAATTTTTTAGTTGCAAACTGATGTATAACCACCCTATCTCAACCTTTATTTCATGTCTCATAGTTTAGAAGTTGAACCATTAGGATGCCAAGGTAGTAGGAAAGCAAAGGAGAGGGGAAACATACACAAAAAACCAGTTTTTATGTTGGTTATTGTGATAGTGATCACCATTACCTCAGTAATGCCTTCGTCTTCCTCTATTCCTACAAATTCCCCTCTGATTACTGTGGTTTCCTACCACTATAATGAAACTATTTTCTAGACACTCCTCTGGTTACCGCGGTAGCCCACCATGGTAATGATACTACACTCTTGTAAAACCACTAGTTACACGGTAGCCTACGTCAATAATGCTTCAGCACTTCCTGTTTTTTACTTTTTCACTTGGACTATTACTGTAATCTTTTGTTCTACGATGGTACACAAACCTAAGAGCGTACTAAGACTCATTAGGGTGATATTTTTGCACAATTAAAGGCTATATTAGATGGAAGTCATTAGGCCATGATTTAAGAATGTTAGAAATACATGAATAACCCATAAGACTTGATTTCAAGGTTGAAGGAGTCAAGGAGTGTGGAATACAAAGCAAGGGATTAAGCAATCAAAGATGGATGAGATTTCTTGAACTTTTACTTTGCTAGTTTATACTAATGGTATGCTCATGCTTGTTCTAATATCAATTTATCATGCATATTTAATTTTAGTACACCATTCATGATTTAATTTTCAGATTCATGTATATGCCATGTTCATGCACCCATGAAACAATGCCATGATAGATTATGCAATGTTTAGGCCTAGTTGATATATGATGCATGTTTATGATGTTTTTATGCTTGAATGTTACATGGAAGCATGCTGATTTTTTTTTCTTTTATTTATGATCCATGTGTATGATATTAAATAAAACAAGTTGACACTAAGAACCACGTAATGCCATAGTAACCCAAAGGGATGTTGTGGATGTTCTTTACATATACCATGGACATATGGTTTGTCATACTATGTGTATAGGGCATAGCTCAAAATACTTGGAATGAGGGCAAGAGTCCCTAATCCCAATCGAAGATGTCAAGATGAGTTGTCTTTCCACTCAAAGAGGAGGTATTTTGGATAAGAACATAAAGGGATTGGACCCCCTTTCAGTCTAACTTACAACCATGATGATGCATACTAAAGACTTAGGATGCTAGCTTTTAGAAAGTTTCTATTTTCTATCTTGATGTGAGGATTTTTAGTCCAAATTTAGAATGTTTAAAAAATAAGACTTTCACTAAATTTAAGTTTCTAATTTGGAGTTATGTATTCTTTCTTTTACTATTTTGAATTCAAGTTATGTACTTCTATTTTATAAATAAATAAAGCTTTGGAAAGTTTTATTTTATCGCTTGTGCAATTTGCCTTAGTTTATGTTACTAAAATAAATAAGGTTTGGGATAATTGAGGAAGAAAGAAAAGTTGTGTACTTGTAAAATAACACCGGCCTGACCCACCTTGTGGTGAAGTTCACTTGAAAGTCTTGGGGATTAGGGTGTTACAAACACCTAGAAGTAGGCTCTTACCACTGCTATGTAGTATTTTGGGTTTTCTCCTTCCTACTACTAGAGTTGCTATGTAAAACAGCTAAGAAATGCAAGAGTGCCAAGAAAATGGCTAAAAGAGCAAGAAGAAAAGAAGTTGAGGATGAGATGCTCAGTAGCCCGAGGGGAAGGTTATATAGGTTTTTCATGCAAAATATGATAGACATAAACAATGCATAATAGTAGTGTGAACAATGCAAAACAATGCCAAGAACAATATCGCCAATTGTTCTTTGTCTTGACGTGGACAATGCAAAACAATGTCATGAACAGTATCACCAATTGTTGTTTGTAGTGACGTGAACAATGCGTAACAGTGAAAATGAACCTTACCCAGATTTTTTTAAACAAAAATTTTGAGTATTACAACCTACCTTCCTTAAAAAATAAATTTCATCCTCAAAATTTGTACTTACTCGCTTCAATGCTATCTAGTCAGGTATTTTTGGAGAAAAGGCTTGTGTTTCTGCTCTTCATCTTTCTTTCCTGCTCCCAACGTTGCCTCTTCCACTCCATAATGCTTCTAGAGACTTTAATTAAGGGTATGTCTTTTGTTTTCAAGCTTTGTACTTTGCGATCGAAGATCCCAACTACTACTTCTTCATAGTTGGCATCTTCTTGGATTTCCACCTCTTCTCAATGGATTATGTGAGAGGGGTCAAGTTCATACTTCTTTACTATTGACACATGGAACACGTTGTGAACTGAGGACATTCTATTTGGTAGATCTAATTTGTAGGTGCATTCTCCAATTCTTCTAAGTGTTTCAAATGGATCGATAAATCTGGGTGATAACTTTCTTTTGTATTCAAATATTTTGATTCCTTTTTGAAGGCTTATCCTCAAGAACACTGTATCACCTACCTAGAACTCAAGAGGCATTCTCCTTTTATCGGCGTAATATGATGTGGCCAATCTCTTTCGTATTTATTTTACTTTATTGTTCATCTCTTCCACTAGATCGGGCCCAATAAGCACATGGGATTCAAGTTCAGCCCAACAGGTTGGTGATCTACAGGGCCTCCCATAGAAAACTTCATACAAGGCCATTTTTATACTTGCTCAATAATAGTTGTTATAGGCAAACTCTATATTAGGGGTAGGTACTTGCTCTAGTTTTCCTTGAAGTCAAGGATGCAAGACCTTCGCATGTCTTCTAGTGTTTGAATGACTCTCTTAGACTGATCATCAGTTTAAGGATGGAAAGTAGTGCTCATGGTGAGTCTGTTGCCCAACACTTTTTGTAGGTTCTACCAAAACTGTGATGTGAACAAAGAGTCATTGTTTGACACTATGGTTTTTGGCACGCCATGAAGTCATACTATCTCCTTCACATAAATTTCTCCTAGCTTATTAACTTGGTTTGTGGATCTAATGGGAAAGAATTGTGTCACCTTAGTAAGATGATCTACAATGACCCATACAGTATCTTATCCTTTCGGGTTTCGAGGTAATCTAGTGACAAAGTCTATGGAAATTTTATCCCATTTCCATTTAGGGATTGGGAGTGGTTGTAACATTCCGATGGGTTGTTTATTCTTTTTCTTTACTTGTTGACACGTTAGGCATTAAGAGACATACTTAGCTATGTCTTTTTTCATTCCTTGCCACCAATAGGTCTTTTTGAGGTTTTGATACATCTTGTCTCTGCCTGAATGCATCGTGTATTTAGTCTGATGGGCTTTGTCTAATATGATCCTCGTGCTTTGTCCATCTTGAGGAACACAGATTCTATCTACAAGTCTCAATGCGCCTTTGGTGTCTATTTTAAAATCCGTATGTTTTCTTTGTTTAACTCCTTCAATTAGAGTCATGATCCATTTATCTTGCGTTTGCTCATGTCTAATATGATGCAGAAGATCCAGTTGGAAAGTCATGTTGTAAAGGTATACATGCTTCTCATCTGAGGTGACATCTAGGTTAAACTCTTTGATTAACTGGTACATTTGACCTTTTTCCTCATCTTGTTTGTTAAATCTCCTACTCAAAGCATCTGCCACTACATTAGTTTTTCTTGGATGGTAATGTAATTGAAAAATCATAATCTCTAAGGAATTCCATTCATTTTTGCTATCTAAGATTTACCTTCTATGTGTAGGTGTATTTCAAACTCTTGTGATCCGATAATAGATCAAATCTTTCACCATAAAGATAGTGACTCCAAATTTTCAAGGCAAATACAATGGCTTCTAATTCTAGGTCATGTGTTGGATAATTTTGTTCATGAACCTTGAGTTGTCGTAAGGCATATGTAACAACCTTTCCTTCTCGCATCAACAATCCACCCAATCCATTCTATGAAGCATCAGTATATAGAACATATCCAACACTATTAGTAGGAGTGACTAAGATGGGGCTTGAAGTCATCTTCTCTTTAATTCTTGAAATGAATATTTACATTTCTCATCCAATTGAATTTAACTCCTTTTTTGGTAAATTTTGTCATGGGTTTGGCTAACTTTAAGAAATCTTGGATGAATCTCCTATAAAATCTAGTTAATCCTAAGAAATTTTTTATTTTGGTCACAATCTTAGGTTGCTTTCAGTTTGTGGCAACTTCTATCTTATTGGGGTCTATCGGATGCCTTCTGCAAATCCCACATGGCCAAGGAATTTAACCATTTTCATCCCAATTTCGCACTAATTGAACTTGGCATGTAATTCATTTTTTCTATATGTCTACAAGATAAACTTTAAGTGTTCTATGCGTTCAGCCTCCGATTTTGAGTAAATTAGGATGTCATCTACAAATTCTACTACAAATTGGTTGATATGTTGTCTAAACATGCGGTTCATCAGATATATAAATGCAGTTGGTGCGTTAGTTAAACTAAATGACATTACTGTGAACTCGAAATGCCCATATTGAGTCCTAAAGGTTGTCTTGTATATATCTTATCTCGAGTTTTTATTTGATGATATCCTAACCTAAGATCAATCTTAGAGAAATGAGTGGCTCCCCTCAATTGATCAAATAGGTCATCTATCATTGGCAAGGGATACTTATTCTTTGTTATCACTTGATTTAATTTTTGATAATCAATGCACAACCTCATAGATCCATCTTTCTTTATCACAAATAACATTGGGGCTCCCCATGGTGATTTACTATGTTTAATGAATCCCTTTTTATGGAATTCATTCAGCTGTGTCCTAAGTTCACTTAGCTCCATTGGCACCATTCTATAGGGAGGAATGACTATAGGATTTGTGCCTCAATGTAGTTCAATCTTGAACTCTACTTGTTTGTGTGGTGGTAATCTAGGTAAATCATCTGGAAATACATCTGAACACTCCTACACTACGAGTTTCTCCAGAATATCTTTTGGCTTCCTATGTCATCATCCAGAACTTGTGTGAAGTCATCACTCTGTCTTATGCAATGTAGCATAGCGATCATAGGGCTTCGAGGTAATCTCTGCATATCTCCCTTAACCTTTACTAGTTCACTAAATGTTAGAGTTGATGTGACTCTTTGTCTCGTGCAATCAATCTAAGCCTACGATTGGGTTAACCAGTCTATGCCCAATATCACATCATAACCACGGAAAAATAACACTCTAAGGTCGGCAATTATTAATTTATCTCAAAATCTCAACTCACAAGAATAGGTTTTTCGGGCAATCATTGCAATTCCTATGGGAGTGGATACATATAATGGTTCTGGTGGTGTGGATGTCACCAATTGTAATCTCCTAACTAGTACTTCTGACACAAATAACTTAGTGGCAGCCGAGTCAAACAAGATCTTAACAGCAACATTAAATAGTAGAAATGTACCTTTGATAGCCAGAATTGGGTTTGCCTCTCCATCTTCAAGAGCAAACACTTATGCTTGATTTTGTCTGCCCTACTGTTGTTCGGGTTGGCTCTGTTGTGGCTGTTTCTATCCACGTCCACCTTGATTTCAGCCCTAACTGTTATTTTACCCTTGGATTTGTAGTACCCTAAAAATTTGTACTAAATGAAATAAAATGATAAATAAAGACCAATTCATTTCTAGAATCCATTATCAAGTTCAAATGTGATCAAAAACCTCTTAGAGGAGTGAAATTTAAGAAAAAGGAATGAAATGAAATAAAATGAAATGAAGTAAACACCTAATATGGCCTAGGCATCCAAAATTCATTTCATTTGCCCAATTAAGAGTTCATTTACTTAGTATGCATCAAGGGAATTTAAATTAGGAAAGAAAATAAGAAAAAACTTAGCCAATTTAAAGTTATGAATTTTTATTAAATTCTTGTAAACTCAAAAGTGTGTTCTAAGGACATAAAATCCTAGCCAAATAAAAGATATAAATTTATTTTAAATTCATGTGGACCCAAAAATGTATAAACACCCCTAAGCATGTGCAAGTCACATGGTGAGCTTACTTTGATCATGTACATCACACTTTATATACACAAATAAACCGTCCATGCTTATTTAGAAACCCCAAAAGAATGATCTCATGCACACACAAAAAACAATCATGGACACCTAGGCTATATGCACACAAAAACATCCCATGAACATAAACCCTAACCATCATCTGTTGTGCGAACCCTAATAGAATGGAAAGTTTCAATGAGGAAACATGTAAAAAATGTTTCTAAATACCTTAGGAACAAGATTAGAAGTTTTTAATTCAAGAATAGAAATTGTTGAAAAATGTTGCTAAACACGGTAGGAACAAGATTAGGAGTTTCTAATTCAAGAATAGAAGTTGTTGAAAAATGTTTCTAAATGCCTAAGGAACAAGATTAGATTAGAAGTTTCTAATTCAAGAATAGAAGTTGCTGAAAACTATTTCTAGACACCCAAGGAACAAGATTAAAAGTTTCTATTTATAGAAGGTTGCCAAATCTTGTTGATTTGGTGTGCACAAGAAAAGGAATCAATTATCAAAATATATTAGAAAGTTGCCTTGCTCACAATATCACACCAAGTTAATGTCCAAACAAAGATTAGTAAGTATTCTAAATCCTTTTTGTGCTCACACAAAATTAGGAAATCAAATACCTTGGGTACATACATGAAACAAAAACCATATCTTGCACACTTGCCAAACTGTGCTCACCTTAGGGAATTGGAAAGATACACTTGCCCAAACCATGCAAAATTGTCCTCTAGTGTGTAAAGGAAAGTTGTTTTGTGAGTACATGCCAAACTGTCCTCCTTGTTCTCTTGACACTCTATATAAAACCCTAGTGCTCTCATTCCCCTTATCTCAAAGCCAAAGTTGACAAGTCCTCTTTGCTTTTTCTAGCCTTCTTCTTGGCAACCCCTTCCCATTCTCTATTGTTCTTGAGTGTTTCAAAGTGGGAAGTTAGTGATTTTGAGTGCTCGGTTGGTTTGATTGAGTGCTAGATATTTGAAAGAAGGGGAACCTCTATCCAATTTTCTACAAACTAGCAACTAAGGTGGATGAGATTTGTTAAACTCCAATTTTACTAGTTTGTATTTATTGCACATTGTTAGCGGACCCGCAAGTATACGAGATCGCTTGTAGTAATATCCGGAAAGTCCGGGTATCGTCCTCAGGGAATACTAATGGTGATTGAATTTTCTTTAACACCAAAGTTGGTAAAGATCTCAATTTTATCAAGACAAGATTAAAA